>VCII01000282.1:0-116086 GCA_006030095.1 Triplophysa siluroides
CCTAAGAGTACACACAAGGAACCCCAAACACTGGAGTATACCAGAAGAGAAATCCCAAACCCGGCAGACCGATAGTGTCTGACTGTGATGCGAATCCTACTACACCGCGGAGTACATTGAACATTTTCTCAACCCGATCTCACAGAAGCACTCTAGCTATCTGAAGGACACGTATGATTTCATCGACAAAGTGGGTAAAATACAAATCCCCCCTCAAGCGTTCCTATTCACGATGGATATAGACAGCTTATACACGAACATCGAAACCAAAGCAGGATTACGGGCAGTACAAAAATGTTTCGAAAAATACCCAAATACCAGGAGACCTACAAACAACTTATGAGACTTCTTAAAATTAACTTAACTAAAAATGATTTCGAATTTAACTCCAAATTCTACTTACAGCGAAAAGGCACGGCTATGGGAAAGAAATTTGCACCCTCATATGCCAATATATTTATGGCCGCATGGGAAGAATCTGCTTTGGCTTCGGCTCATTGAAGCCCCTTCATTATTATAGATACCTCGACGACATCTGGGGAGTTTGGACATACTCCAAGGAACAATTTTTAGAATTCACACATCATTTAAACACGCATCAAAGATCTATAAAAATAAAACATGAGATCAATGATACTTGGGTCAATTTTTTGGATGTCATTTCTTTCAAAGGAACACGCTTCCAAGAAACGGGACGGTTGGACTTTAAGGTTTATTTTAAAACCGACAGACACTCATTCACTTTTACACAAAAACAGTTATCATCCCCGACATACGTTCCGAGGAATCGTCAAATCACAATTACTGAGGTTTCACAGAATTTGTACTAGTAAGGAACACTTCTTGGAGGCCACTAGAACTCTTTTTAAAGCCCTAAGAGGCAGGGGATATTCAAGATCATTTCTGAGAAAAGCACTCAAACAATTCCAACAAAATAAACAAAATGCCAAACAAACAGATAAAATTATCCCCTTTATTAATACATTCTCAAGCAACAGTCTCCAACTCAATCTGGAGACAAAAGCAAATTTTGAGAAATTTTTGTCACATACACCCTACCTGAGAGAACACAAAATAATCTCGGCTTTCAGAAGAAACAAAAATCTCAAAGATCTATTAGTAAAAACCAAATTGCCCCCAATAAATACAATAAATATTAAAAAAAGTAACGTACCTAAATATTTTGAGCCAAAAAAATGGATCACGAGTCACTTTTCGAAACAAATTTTTAAATTACAAAGACCCCTAACTCCTCAGACCTCAAACTGCATATATATAATCACATGCCACAAATGTGCAAAACAATATGTGGGACAAACAAAAAACTCAATTCAACAAAGAATGTATCGTCACATGTCTAACATTAAAAATCAAGTAGAAAAACACACACACGTTGTAAAACATTTCATCACACATGGTATTTCATCATTGAGAGTCACAGGTCTAGAATCCAACACACACTGGACACTAAAAGACAGATTAATTATAGAGACAAGATGGATCAATAGACTGGAAACTCGTTTCCCGAGAGGACTGAACGACCAACCCTAAAACCCAGTTCTAAACCTAGCCTTAGCCTAAACCTGAGCCTAAACCTAACCCTAAACCTAAAGCCTAAAACCTAAAACCTAACCCTAACCCTAACCCTAAACCCTAACCCTAACCCTAAACTAACCCTAAACCTAAACCTAAAACCTAACCCTAACCCTAAACCCTAACCCTAAAAACCTAAACCCTAAACCTAAAACCTAAAACCTAAACCTAACCCCTAACCCTAACACCTAAATGGAACCCCCCTTGAGTGCCTGGGTATCTTACAGATTGGAGATGGACAGTGCATAACTCACCCCTGGACATCAGTTTGGGGCGTGAGGTTCTTTTCACCCTAACCTAACCCTAACCCTGACGGGCGGCGGGCCTGGTCTCTTTGGTGACTCAAGATAACCTCGGGCCGATCGCGCGCCCCCGCGGCGGCGACGACTCATTCGAATGTCTGACCTATCAACTTTCGATGGTACTCTAGCGCCTACCATGGTGACCACCTCGACGATTCCGGGAGAGGGAGCCTGAGAAACGGCTACCACATCCAAGGAAGGCAGCAGGCGCGCAAATTACCCACTCCCGACTCGGTGAGGTAGTGACGAAAAATAACGACGCAGGTCTCTTTCGAGGCCCTGCGATCGGAATGAGCGTATCCTAAACCCATGGGCGAGGACCCATTGGAGGGCAAGTCTGGTGCCAGCAGCCGCGGTAATTCCAGCTCCAATAGCGTATATTAAAGTTGCTGCAGTTAAAAAGCTCGTAGTTGGACCTCGGGCGCCGCCCGTCCCGAGCCCTGCCTCTCGGCGCCCACCGGATGCCCTTGGTTGGGTGTCCGTTGCGGGGTCCGAAGCGTTTACTTTGAAAAAATTAGAGTGTTCAAAGCAGGCCGAGCGCCCGCCCGAATACCCCAGCTAGGAATAATGGAATAGGACTCCGGTTCTATTTTGTGGGTTTCACGAACCAGGGCCATGATTGAGACGGCCGGGGGCATTCGTATTGCGCCGCTAGAGGTGAAATTCTTGGACCGGCGCAAGACGGACGAGAGCGAAAGCATTTGCCAAGAACGTTTACTGCACTAAAACTAGTAACAGTTCAATGCACAAAACACACCAGAAACAATTCTTTAACTTTCCCACCCCACACTTTTCTGTTGCAGTTTGCGTTATTACACTCCCTCCACAAGCACGGCACTCAACACAGGCTCACTTTTGTTGTTCCTACTGTCACTATCCAAACAATTTATGAATAATTAATGAACTGTGTTTGACAGTTGTCTCTGCACAAGTAAATTCAGACAGAGAGAGAAACATATTTTATTTGATACCCAGGCAATGGACAAATGTCTGCTCAGGTCATTGATTCAGTATTAATTTATTGGTCTGCTATTTCTTTGCACAGTAGCTAGGTGTCACTAGTGAGCAATAATGAATGAAGCTTCGAGTAATGAACCTTTTGGTGAAGCAATGGGCTGTGAGGTCTCAATGGTTCAGGAAGCCTCATTTTGCCATCACTAATAACAACACTTGACACAAAACTACAATAACCTAGACTAAACAAGACACAGGACTCACCACGGATGACACTAACAATGAACCAGCACAATACAAGAGACACGAGGTCAATATAAAGGGAACCTAATCAAGAGGGGACAGGTGTAGGGGAAAAACTAATTAATTAACACTAACTAGGAAACAGGAGGGCAGGAACAATGACAAGACCGGAGAGAGAGTATGGCAACCAATAGGTGCCAAAATAGTCTCTCTCCAACATAAAACAAGGGATCCTGTCTGATTCCACCTCAAGACCAAGAAATACCTGACATGGTGAGGCGGAACCATGACACAGATTGGTCAATAGCTGTGCTTTATTCATGATCAAGCACAGTTATTACCGCCGCTGCACCTAACGATCCAGTATATATAATATGTTATTTACAAACCGCAGACTGATCAGTAGATGCTGAGGTGCCTGACTGTGGCATGGAGTCAACAGCCAATGAGGTGGAGGCAGCAGCCAGGGAGGAGAGAGACTCAGAGCAGGGCAGAAAGCGGGAGGAAACAGAGAAGCTCCGTTCATCTGAGAGACTCCATAGAGTAACATCCAAGGTTTGGTCTTCATCGAAGCCCTCATCTTCCTCGTATCCTCCATCATTCACATCCCCAAGCATGTTCTCTGTCTCCTCCGAGTCAGGATCCACCACAAGCGACTGTACAATCTGACTAAGGAGGTAGTCAACACCAAGCAGATCTCCTACAAAAGAGAACAAAAAGACACATACACGACTAATTATATTTAAACCATTACATACAGATAAAATGTAATTGTAATTAAACTTCTGTGTTTACAATTACAATAATAAAACAACACAGAAAATTAACAAACCAAAAGTATTATGTAGCCAGATAAGAGATACATTAACAACCACGTAGCAACCAGCATTTATTCAGTTTTTTTATTTTTTACTCTTCCTCATCAGAAATGTATTTCAGCCTTAGTTATTCCATTCCATTCCATTCCATTTTCTACCAGCCTTAGTTATATGTTAATTAAAATATTAATCACTTGCATTGTTATCCAACTTAATCATACTTTTAAATGCATACAGCCGTAGTAAATTTCTTATGTAACAGTTCCTGTTATTTGATTGGTTACGGTACAAATCCAACCCGTAGCGATACCTTTATTATGAAATGACTTCTGTTGTTTAAGATGGCGGCTGCTCGGCGCCAAACAGTATCTCGCCGAGGTTTCTCTGTAGACTCTTGCGGTGTTTTATAGTTTTTTCCGCATGCAAAGTATGTAAATGATTATAGTGTTCTAGAGACTTCTTATTTCCGGGATTATCGAGTACTTCATCCTTTCGCACGGAATACCAGACATATCGTTGTTTAAACGTTGTAAGGATACCGTTTAGCAAGGGTGTATTCGGACGGAACGAGATCTAAGAACTAACGTTATTTAATTCACTGCTCACCGATTCGCAGAGTCACGGAATGAGATTTGACTGTATGAAAAAGAGGTTGTGAGTAAAATACAATGGCTGTGGATACTGTTGCTGATAGTAAAAATATTATGTCAAGTTTTGTTTTGCTACTTTGTCCTTTGGGAGAGCGTTAATTTCTTGAGGAAAGGAACTGAATGTTTTGGATTTACCCTGAACTTTATTCCTTGGCTGGATTACATTCTATTGAATTTAACTTTATTCCTTGGCTGGATTACATTCTCTTGAAGTGCTCTATGTTCCTTGGCTGGATTACATTCTATTGAATTGAACTTTATTCCTTGGCTGGATTACATTCTCTTGAAGTGCTCTATGTTCCTTGGCTGGATTACATTCTATTGAATTGAACTTTATTCATTGGCTGGATTACATCCTATTGAATTTAACTTTATTCATTGGCTGGATTACATTGTTAGTAGGGAGAAATTATAATGACTGATTGCTCCCTTTTGTTTATGAATTTATTATGTTTATGATTCGTTGATCTAAGGATGATTTCTCTACTTTTGTTTATGAATTTATTATGTTTATGATTCATTGATCTAATGTTTTTTTCTCTACTTTTCTATGAGTTTATTATGTTTATGATTTGTTAATCTAATGCTTTTTGAATATATTTTGAATACATATTCGAAAAATAAATAAGATGATTTATGGTGTTCAATATTTGTGGCTTTATCTCTACATGAAGGTTAGTTTTGGCGACCTACCGTAATTTCCTAAATCATAATGGAAGGGTCTGTGGCTATTTCGATACCCAGGCCGTTGTAGGTTTCTTGATGGAATTTAAATTTTGGTTTGATTAAATGGCAGTAACTCTGTCTGGCACCCCATCATAAATTAAATAAAGAAATTGAATCAACCAAATACAAGAAACGTTACAGAGTATTTGACAGGTGACCTGAAAGTTGACACGAAAGCCCGGCCAAACACCTTCAAGCTGTTGGTGTTGACGCAGTGGGCCATATCCCCAGAGTAGGTGAGAAGGGACGCTGGCTTGCTGGTCACTGCTGCATTCGCCCGATCCTGATTCCACCTGTTCAAGCCTTCCAGGAGGTAGAGCTGGAAATTCAGTGCATTGGCACTAGTTCCTATAGGGAAAAAATAGACCAATAGGAAAGGACATGATTTTCTATCTGAATATAAATACATCATTAAAATGGAAATGTATCAAACGTTATGTGAGAAACCAACCTGGAATGAACCTGTTCAAGTGGCAGTGCAAAGACTCCAGGGATGTGGACCCTCTGGCACAGCGATACCTGCTCAGGGTGACCCCCCCCCTTTGAGGTGCTGCGGACCTCAGTGTAGAGTGGCACTCCTGGAATGTCCTGAATGCACCTGACATGCCGTTTCTGCATACGCCAGATGTGCTCCATGCACACCTCATCCAGCAGTGCCACACCCATAAGGTCTTTCCCATTTGCTTCACCCAGCTCCTGCAGCAGCTTCTCGATGAGGCGTATTGTGGCCTCCTCACTGCGTGTCCTTCTGCGGCAGTAAAGGCTGAGCTCTTTCTTACCAATGCTCCTGTCCACCAGGAGGTCAGTGATAGCTGGCGCACCCTCCTGCATCAGTTGTCGGCTTCATCCCCCTCAAAGATGCAGGCGGACGGACATCCCTTGAAGGTGGGGTAGAGGGGATGGGCGTTGGTGGTGCAGTCGGCAGCCACCCTCCTCATAAAGTCCCCTCCTGCACTGACAGGACACTGGTTAGTATCTGTCACACCTCATTGCCAATGGAGGTTACCCAGAGTGCTGTCCCCCGTCCATGGCCAGCCAGCTTCTTTGTGATCTGATATTTACAAACGTAACAACACATTCATGGTTTTAGCATGACAACAATATGAACGCCTATCTGGTATTGTTTAAAAACATTACAGTCTCTTACAGAGTCAGACTGTTTATTACCTGCTTGGTGGACAGCAGCCAATGACCGGTGGGGTTGTCGATGGGCTCTGGAGGCTCCTGGCAGACCACGGGAAAGAGGCTGGGTCGATCAACAAAGTCAGCACACTCCCCAAGAGAGTGTGCCAACCGATTCAGCCATTCCTCCTCATGGTTCTCCTTCAACTGCCGCACCAATCGAGCTGGAATGTTGCCCTGCGTCTGGTCCCGAAGCAGCATAATAACACGGATGTCACAGGCAAACCTGACATGCACATTGTTGCTGTGATTAGTAATATGTTCATTTAGTCATTTAAGTTCTCACAATCACCATCTTTTCTACACTTGTTTACTCACTTTCGGGTAAGGATCAGCCAGAACATTTTCAGTCTGGCTTGTTGACAGATAGTTAAGAGAACACACAGTGCACCTGAGATTCTCTGTCAACATCAGGTAATACCTGTCAATGTCTAGGACCACCCTTGACCTCTTGTGAACCCCAAAGCCCATCAGGTTCTTGCCACAAGCTGGACAGAACACCCTCACCTTCCACAGGTGATATGGCATCCACACCATCAACTGATGAGTGAAGAACCGGTCAGGTGTTGGTGTCTGGTGGTAAATAAGGGCTGGGACAGGGGTTCATACCACAGATTCAAATCTTGCCGCAGCTTACCAGAGTGAAATAAGGTGTTGGCAATCCACCTCTGGTCCTGCACAGGGATGATCTTGCTTCATTCACCGGGCAACCAGAATGAAGCTAAGGTCTCAGGAGGGGCTGGCTGGACTCCTTCAGACCCCTTCTGTTTGGAAGACAATTTGGTTTTAATATAAATAAAGGCTGCACTAATATACACAACAGCCTGTATAATACATTGGTGTTGTTATGCTCACAGAGAATGAAGCAGGACTGCGGTCTGAGGTCCTCACAGAGGATGAAGAAGGGTCTGCAGTCCTCACAGGGGATGAAGAAGGGTCTGCCGTCCTCACAGGGGATGAAGAATGATCTGCGGTCCTCACAGAGGATGGAACAATGTACTTGTTTAATTCTCCTGTTATGTGCAAATTTTAGCAATGATTTTATGTTTTTAATTGACCCCAACAATTTCAATATATGATTAAGTTCTCAAATTGTAATTGTTATTTGCATTTTAAGTCACAAAGTTTGTTTAACTGATTAGATTTGTATGTAGTTGCACATTTGATTTGATCGATGTGTTCTCTAAATGAAGTTCCTGCAAAACAACAGTTGATTTTCAAAACTCTTTTAGAAAACAAAACAGAAAGCCTCACAAAAGGCATGGGAAACATATATAAAAATAACTGAAAACGCTATACATCATTTCATACGTTTATGTTATTATCATATACACTAAATTAAAAGTCTAACCTTACCACTTCTTAGATTAAAAATGCAATCATGATTCTTTTGATAAGATGTCAAAGAAGTTCAACTTGTGAAGGCAAAATGTTAATTATTATGAAAAAAGGTTTACAAATCTAGTGTTTTGCATGTTTCTGTGGTGGGTAGGTTTATGTCATGGGTTTTGTGATATAAAATATGGGTTAGTGTAACACAATGGAAGTAAATGGGTGCTGTCGATGTTCGTTCAACAACATTCTTCTCACGTACCTTCTCCGGATCGGTTCCACCTATGTGGAATGATCTGCCCACAGCAACAAGATCTGCAGATTCTGTAGCCATCTTTAAGAATCGTCTGAAAGCGCATCTCTTCCGTCAACACCTGACTTTTATTTCTTATCTACTCTTTTCTAAAAAAAATATATATATATACAGTATATATACATTTAGAACTTAGCTCTTTTTACTGTGTTAGGTTATATGAGACCAGTATTCTTTTTGATTGCACTTATGCTTTTTGTTGTCCCTATTGCTTCCATTGTTTACCCCACATGTAAGTTGCTTTGGATAAAAGCGTCTGCTAAAATGACTAAATGTAAATGTAAATTCTTCAAAATATCTTCATTTGTGTTCTGCAGAAAAAAAAAAGTCATACAGGTTTGAAATGACAAGGGGCTAAGTAAATGATGACCGAATTCACTTTAACCTGATATAAAATCAATTAAGTCTATGTGATGTCCTCACTAATACAAAATCACACAAGGTGTGTGTGTGTGTGTGTCTGATCAGTTTGCCGAAGTATGCTAGAATAATTTTGAACTTGATGGGCTGTATGTCCTATCGAACAAATACAAAACACATAAACTACAGAGAATATAGTCACCATTGACAAACTTGGAGGAGGCCTCAGGAATGATCATGGAGCAGGAACCGTCTCTGAAGACCCAGACTGTGGAGGAGCAGCAGGAGACTGAGCGGCAGGGGCAGGCTGCTAAAACAACGGCAAAAGGGCATAAGATAAAGTGGAACAGCATAACATTATTTTTTAACAGACATGTGATATAACGATAAAGGTCATGTTCAAATAGATCACCTCAGTGGTGTGGAATCTACAATTGCAGTGCTTAGACTCTCCAAAGAGGGAGGTCTGTCCACGGGCCTAGATGGGGATTTATCTATCTAAAAAAGATAAGAAACAATTCTGATTGATATTGTCTGCACTATTGTTAGGTGACCTGTATACTTCATAATATGTGATGAGATACAGATAACAATGCTTTACCTTCTGATAGAGGTCATGCCATTTCTGCTGGAAATATATAATATTTTCAAGAATTTTATAAGTCTTCATAGCTTTGGCATTCATCCATTAACCAGTCTTTATATTAAGTACGGAGCGTGTTGATTGGTGGATCAAAAGCTTAACGCGATTGGCTGAACGGGTCATCCTTAAAAAAAAGTTACGCTTGAATCTCAGCGTGGCAGGACAGTCTCAAAAATACCACACACAAATTCAAAGCAATCCACACACATGATTATTTGCAAATGCAGATTCACCAAACTATAAATACATGTTACAACATTCACAAATGTTTATTGGAAAGTAATTCAAGAACATGATGTATACATATTTGTGAAAACATTCTGAATTTATTTGTGTGAGATATATTTGTGTGAGCATTTGGGGGAAATGTTTGTGAATTTATAAATTGTGTTTTGTAAACGTATTATTTTTGAGACTGATCTGTCTCCATATTGAGCATCTAAATGCAGCTTTAATAATCCTCAAAACAATACAGATAATGGTCAAGGCAGGCAGCAAACAGGCAAAGACGAGGTCACAGGCGATGGTTAGGGCAGGCAGTAGAGATTCACAAACAGTATACAATCCAAGGTCAAACGCAAGTAATCGACTATATGAGAATGCTCAGAAATGCAATGTAACACAAAAACAAGACTTCGCAATGAGTGAATGAAATGATGGGGTTTAAATAAGCATAGGTGCAACAGATAACAAGACAAAGGTGAATGCAATACTGACTAAAGAGTCCAAAGGCTTATGGGAAATGTAGTGCACAGAAAGTCCGGGTAAAGTGGAGAGTGCTCTCTGGTGGAGCACGAGGACACTGCGGCTGACAGACGTTACAGTATCATGCTGCCCTACGATTTGTGACTGGTGCTTCTCTACGCACTAATCTTTTATCACACTTGTAGTTATACGACCTTCTACTAAATTGCTTTTAAAAATCCCAAGAATATATACTTTAGTTTGGAAAAACTGCCTTTTCTTTTAATGCACCTTTTTACCTGTTGTAGATCGATTGTACCTGTTAGAACAACTCCCTTCACTAAATGTTAAAAAAATATGATTTATGGACCAAGTTAAGGGAAACATGTAAATGAACTTCTTTGATCTCTTGTATGCACTAATTGTTTGACGTGTCTATAGTTGTTGTGTATCTTTTTGGGCTGCCATTTTGGCCAGGACTCCCTGGCAGAAGAGATTAACATCTCAATGGGACTATCCTGGTAAAATAACAATAAAAAAAAAATATATATATATATATATATATATATATATGTGTTTTGTGTTCATACAATAGAAGTGAATGGGTGCCACTGCTGTTACCAACATTCTTCAAAATATCTTCTCGTGTGTTCTGCAGAAGAAAGTCATCCAGATGTATAATGACAAGTGGGTAAGTAAATCATGATGACTTCATAATACAATATAATACACATTTTTAGGGGAATAAATACATTTTAGGATTTATTCAAACAGTTGGTTTCATATGTGAAAAAAATACATGATCAAAGGCAGAAAAAATGTCAATTGTTTAATTTGCAATTGTTTAAGTATTAAGTAACAAATTTGTAACTGAAGTAAATAAAGACCACACTCTGTGAACATACAAACAAACACACACACAATAACACACAAAAACACTTCAAACGTCTCAGCAGAGATAAACATGTAGGATTTCTAAACACAGACAACAGATATATATTTACAAAACAGTGAAAAGAAAGATCTCTATCAGAGCACCGAGCTCCTGTGGAAAATATCGGGCACTTTGGCGAAGCGTCTGAAATTGAGATGATTCCTCTTCTGCCACTCGCTGAGAGACAGCAACCGACCTCTGACACGATAGTTTCTTTAAACATAAAGAGAGGAAACAAACAACAGAAGAAATGAAGAACGTCTGTAAAATCAAAAAAGGTTTGCGGGGGCACGTGCTGTCAGTTTGCAAGTTCTTAATGCGACTGGCAGATTTCAGAAAAATGTTTACGCTTCAGAATCATCTATATAAGTAGAACAAGCATCATGAATGTATAAATATTTAACAATTTACATAAAACATATTTTTTTCACATTACATCAATGTTTTTTTAACCTTCGGGTGAGATCTGCTGGGTGCTGCCAGTGACTTCCATCACGTCCTGACTGCTGACCGTAACGCTGCCTGGCGACTGTGTTCATCAGATGATGAAGTTCTGTCATCACACCTACAAAGAAGAAAAAAACACGTGTTGAATGTAATGAGGGCTGGACTGATTCCAGGTACTGGAAGATCACAACCCTGAGTAATCTCACACTAAAGTTGTTTGAGTGCACACAGTAGTGTAGTGTGTGTGTAGTTTGCTACCATTACCTGCTCCATTTGTCACCATGTGTCTCGTGACAGACTCCACATACATTTTCGTTGCTCTCTGCCAGTTCACTTCAGTTCTCAACTCTGCAGACCTACCATCACACACACCTCTTAGTATTTCAGTTATTAGCAGACATTCTTAACATTGTGCTTGTACCTTTGTGCTTTGTGCTTTATGCTTGTGTTCCTGTTACCCTGCGTTGTGGATTACCTTACCCATGTCTGGATGTTTAGTGTTTATTCACGTCGTGTCTTTTTAGTTTTAGTTATCCTGTCTCCTTTGTTTTTTGCCCCCTTGTGGGAAGTCTTTGTTTTGAGTTTATACTGACTTAGTTCGTTTTCCCCATTGTGGGTGTTTCTGTTACTGTTACAACGCTGCCCGCAATTGGGTTCTCTCCACATGTTTCTCGACACAAAAGAAGATATTTTGAAGAATGTTGCAGTGGCACCCATTCCCTTCTATTGTATGGAGACAAAACCAAATTGAATGGAGACCAGTTACAAACATTGCTCAAAATATCTTCAAGTCAGGTTTTTAATGTCAAGAAGGTGAGTAAATTTCCACTCAGAATTGTCATTTTTGTGTCACTATCACACCATGAACAAACATTTAAAAAGTTGTTTGTTTTAGATAATATCAAAAACTCAGTATTGTGTTTTGTATCGTATTGTGAGATGGATGTATAAAGCAACTGCTTCTTCTTATTTCAGATTTCTATTTAAAATGTATAATGAGATCTTACATTCTTTTTGTTTGGATCCATGGACAGATGTTTACCTCTGTACAGGGTAGCGGGGTCTTATGTATGTGTCAGACTCTGGTTTCCTCTCCGACTGCCTCTCTCTCTCCGACTGCCTCTCTCTCTCCGACTGCCTCTCTCTCTCCGACTGCCTCTCTCTCTCCGAGTGCCTCTCTCTCTCCGACTGCCTCTCTCTCTCCGACTGCCTCTCTCTCTCCGAGTGCCTCTCTCTCTCCGAGTGCCTCTCTCTCTTCGAGTGCCTCTCTCTCTCCTCTCCGAGTGCCTCTTCCTCTCCGAGTGCCTCTCTCTCCGAGCCTCTCTCTCTCCGAGTGCCTCTCTCTCTGGACTGCTCTCTCTCTCC
This sequence comes from Triplophysa siluroides, assembly GCA_006030095.1. Classification (NCBI taxonomy): domain Eukaryota; kingdom Metazoa; phylum Chordata; class Actinopteri; order Cypriniformes; family Nemacheilidae; genus Triplophysa; species Triplophysa siluroides. Next base: position 12,547 of record VCII01000282.1, read on the forward strand.
GACTGCCTCTCTCTCTCCGACTGCCTCTCTCTCTCCGACTGCCAGAATGATTTTGTCGTCTCTGGAACAACCATTTTTGATCTTACCTGCTCAGATGTTAACAGTGGTAGTATTATTCATAAAAACAATGTATAATCTGTAATACAAAAGGAGAATATTCCTATAATAATCTGCAGCTGTATTGCAGTGTTCATAGCATCCACAGCTGTCAAAGCTCTTAAAAAACGAACTGTAGTCAAAGGTGCCCAAGAACTGTTTGCTGTCTCACATTCTTCAAAATGTCTTCTTTTACGTTCAATAGAATTTCAATAGAAGTAATTTCTATACTTTCCTACACTGCAGGTCAGTGGGTTCAATCAAGTCGTTAAATGCTTGACCCCGGCACGTTACCCCAGCAAACACAGAACGTTCCCCTAATGTTAGTTTTTGGTTCCCTTTTGGTTATTTTTTTGGGAACCAAAAAATAACGTTCCCAGATCAGAGGTGCTTTTTTTAAATAACCAGAAAATAACCAGAAAATAAACAGAAAATAAACAGAAAATAACGTTCCTTGATGGTTCTTTTTTGGTTCTTTTTTAACGGTAAACACAGTCAAAACTGGTAAACGTCAGTGACATGTGCAATACAGAAATTATAAGATCACATTAACAGATGTTCTACTGACCAAATTCAATTAATACATTTGCCCTTTAATGGGTGAAAATAATAAACTAGTTAAGCTAAATGAAAATACAATCATATATATCAATGTGTATTTCTTTAGTGTGTTTGTCTGTTACTGTGTGTGTGCGCTCGAGCACGTGCATTCTCCGCTCTGCCGCGCACTCCCGTCATTTAAAAATTAACGGTCATTTCGTTTTACCTCACCGACTAACACATTAGGTTAGCCGTTTATTGATCTTAATTTTTTATTTAAAAATGTTTAGATTTGAGAGGAAACTTATATTTTCGTGATTTTCGATTGATTTGACACATCTAAATCAACAGGCCATGATTTAAGGACTGAAACTCGGGGCTTTTGATTGTTATATCTAAAGACGGAGCCGCGCTTAACTTCTGTGGTGAGACAAGAATATTGTTAGCCTGAAGATAATTAAATGTTTATTCTTCTGTCAATAAAAATCTGCTTTAAATATTGTGTTGAAGTCATTGGTTATTTTATTTCAATATCTACAATATCTGATGTTGAGGTAGGCCTACACACATGGTGGGTTTATCTGAAATTATATAACGTTACTGTGCTGTTTAAATCGAAAATAAGGCTACTTCAGTAATGAAAAAAGAATTATTAGGCTAAAAGAATGATCTAATTGATTTCATCCTCCATATTGTGTGTGATGATGTATTTTACTTATTTTAATTAGATTAAGTGTAGACAAGCGATGGATAAAAACGCAGCATGGATGTATTTATTACTTACGTGTAGTGAGGCAAAACGGACCCGAGAAAAATATTTTAGGCTAACGTTCTGGGAACTAACGTTCCCTAACGTTAGTTTTTGGTTACCAGAACGTTATGGGAACGTTCTATTGCCGTTAAGAAAACTTTCCTGGAGAACCAAAAACGAACCTTAAAAAGTAACGTTCTGGGAACCAAAAACTAACGTTATGGGAACGTTCTGGTAACACAAATTGTTAGCTGGGACGGCTCTGACGCGGCTACCGGAGCTGATCGCGGTCATTCTAGTCAATGCTTGTGTTTACACCAGACGCGCCGCGGCACGTTTCAAAAGCGTCCCAGAAGCTGCTCTCTGCACCGCTTCACTGTAAATAGGCACCTAGTCTATTTTTGACGGACGCCGCGTCCAAACCGCACAGCAAATACAAAAGAAAAGTTAAAAAAATCATGTCAATTAAAAAAAAAACACCCTGTGCAGACTTCCGATTGTATTTCACGGTCACATATCCCTGACATAAGACCATAAATTGATGACGAGAGGTTCATCCTCGATCAAAACCATGGTTATTTTGTGGTAAAATATTCTTTAACTGTAATAAAAAATAAATGTAAGTGTAGTAAAACCATGGTTAATTTTCGCAAGGGAACAAAGCATGACTCATAGCAATGAACACAACAAAATACCAGACAAACATTAACGATTCAGCTAACTTTCTTATGGAACCCCAAAAATCATGAAATCAACTTTGGACAGGCAAATCACGTGGTCTCGCGAAATCAGCCGCTTCGCGTTTGAGACGCTCCTAGTGTACATTGGCACCTCATTGAGTTGGCACCGCCAATAAAAATGAACGCAAACTTAAAAAAAACGAACAAAAATATACAATAAGAAAAAAAAACTTGATAATCAAAACAATAAACTCAATTGCAAAAATGTGACAATATTTTCAAATAAACTGCAGTTTTCTTAACAATTTTCTAAGTTTCGTTTTTGCAAATAATCGTTTTGAATTCGCTGCTAGATTTTTTGTTTACGCTTCTCAAGTTTTCGTTCGCCTTTCTGGCACAAATCTCACGTGTGGGCGGGATTTACGGCCACTTTACTCTCATTGGTTATTGAGATTTCGATTGACAGCTCCCTTACATTGAAGTCGATACTGAAGACTTTAAGAGAACGATCTGCATGCTGTTATCATTATTGTTTGTACTTAAAACTAGTTTCTTATTTAGTAAGTATATTAGCAATTGGTATTTGATGTTGGTAAATCATGCGCGGTGTGGATCCAAGCTTCTTTCCTATCATCGTCATCCGCACCCTCAAGTAAATGAATGTAATTCAGATCATAAAGAAAATCACTAAAAGTTTTATTCCTGTACAGTAGCAATTCTGTCTTTACTTAGCTCGTTCATTGTGTGCTTTATATTTTTTGTCAGGTATTATTTTATGTATTTTTAAGATTATTTTCGTAAAAAGGAACGAACAACTTGCATTATATAACATCCAATAAAGACACGTTACAGATTATTGGGTTGTGCTAAATGAAAACATTGCTGCATAGTTACTGTACAGAGATTAAAACTTTTAGCGATTTTATTATGTCGGTTACATAAATGAACCTGAGGGTGACTTGTGTCCAGTTGAGGAGGAGGATGAAGATGTCGCTCTGGCATACAGTCTCCTTTTAAATAACTAAGACCACTTATAAATCAATGACTGTATCTTTCTTTTTAAACTCATGGTGAATGTACAGTATTATACCCCTTTCTTTACTTTCACTGAAAGTACACCTCATAAAACAGTGCCAATACATTCAAATGGCATTTATGTTTTTAAAACACTACAAAACAATTTCATAAGGTGACACAATTAGAGGCCTTTAGAATGTGTTATTAATGCCACTTGCAAACAACTATTACATTATGTATTTACACACCTTCATAAAACAGGTTAAAGAAAAGCAGAATAGAGACTTCTTAAAATATAAACAAACATTTAAAGATAGAAACAATACATAAAATGCCACCACGATTATAAATATGAACTGGAAGCATAAAACTTTATTGTATATCTCCTAAAAACTCACTGGGCATCTCATTTTCCTGATATCATTGTAATTATAAACTATAGACTGCTGTCTGACGGCCTCTAAACCCATGTACAGTTGCATGTGGATATGTCTGGCTAGCTGTATTTACTCGATGTTGGCTTGTTGTCACGGCGTGATAGAGCCTGGAAACGTGTCCCACTTTAAGTGCGTGAACGTTGGCAACCCTGCTAATATACTAATAAAATAATAAGTAATTTAAGTACAAACACTAAAACAATACAATACAGAAAACCGCAAGCAGATTGCTCTCTAATCCGCTGCACTGTTTTATCGACTTCCTGGTCGGGAGCTGTCAATCCAAACATCACTAACACCGGAAAGCACAAATGAAAAGTATCTAGCAGTGAATTCAAAACTATTATTTGTAAAAACGAAACTTAGAAATTTGTTAAGAAAATTGCAGTTTATTCGAAAATATTGTCACATTTTTGCAATTGAGTTTATTGTTTTCATTATCAAAGTGTTTTTTTTCTTTCTCATTGAATATTTTTGTTCGTTTTTTTTTACACGAGGAGGTATAAACTAACGATATATGGATTATATGCACTGAAAAAACCTCGCAATAACCTTGTTTGGTTCTTGTCACATGACCTGAGGTGCGTTTGAGGCAGATGAGATTATTTCATCTCGATGCTGCGCCGACGTGCCTGAAAAAAAAATAGCGCGTCACCCCCTAAATCTCCGCACGATGCTGCGCGTCTACATTTAAAATAACGAACTTGCGCTCGGAAAAGACGCAAAATGTGAATCGCGTCTTTAAGGCATCAATAAATTATTATCACTGGAAAAAATGCTAAGATTAGTGTTAAAGCTAAAAAAAACAAATGCAGTGGCACTTGGCTGCATTTGATACAAACTTTGACTTTCTGCATCTGCACAACAACTCTAAACTCATTCATTCAAATAGACTCGGTCAAAATATATTTAATAACCGAACAACGTGTCTACTCCTCACCATGTTCCTCTCTCGTCTGGCATGCTGGTATCCAATTTCCCGGCGGTAGTTGCCTCTTCTATGCCGTTGTCTCATCTTGTGACCCGCCATATTAAGCAGCAGCAGCACTAAACAACTCCTCAACAAATGAACGTTACGATGATTAAACTAAAACAGACCAACTGCCGTTGACGTAAGAATACGTTAGTTGCTACGCTGCTGATTTACTGCTTTTGTTCAAACATCCTGATTGATGTGATAGATATAAATATTTGGGCAAACTTACCTCTCTAATTTAGTTCAGACCTTTGCTTTTTATTCATATTGATCAAAAAACTACATGTTGATTAGATCCAAGCACAGGTTTTACTTTAGAATAATTACAAAAGACAAAAACCTGTAATTTTGTTACAGTCATTTGTATTCATTTATCCTAAGGTTCCAACTCATTCAAAAATAAGTCCTCATCTTAATTGAAGCAATTTCATTTAATTAATTTAATTTCACTTCATTTAAAAAATAAATCAGTTTAGCTCTCTAAGCAACTCTTAACTGTGTTGTTGTGTGAATATTGTGTGAAAATACAGTGTGAGATTAAAGCAGTGTTATGAACGACTAAAATAATTTATGATTAAAAAAAAACATTTAAAATACTAAATCAATTAGACATCAAGAATTAGCCTATACATACGCATGAAACACGTCTATATGGTGTATTTAAGTTAAGAATTGATTTAGATTTAGCTGTAAAAAAGCCAAACTCAGTCAAAAGTGATAAGGTATAGCTGAGAGGGCTGCAGACCAACCGATACATGAGAACGTTTCCGGGAAACACACCCAAAGGGATACTTCACCCAAAAACAAAAATGTTGTCATCATTTACTCACCTTCGAGTTGTTCTGATGAACCAATAGTAGGAACAATGACTTAATATGTTCTTGTTCTGTTGAACGCAAAAGAAAACATTTGGAAGAATGTGAGACAGCAAACAGTTCTGGGGTACTTTTGACTACCATTGTTTTTTTCCTACAATGGGTGTCGAAGGGGTTGAGATCTGTTTGGTTATAAGCGTTCTTCCATGATGATGATGATTACGTGTGATGCTGTCAAATTTGTCATTGTAGTGTTAAGGTTGTTGACTGCTTAAAATGTCTATGCCAAAATCACAGGAAGGTATGAGGGATGAAGAGTGGATTTCTCACCCGCGCCAGTATGCCAGGGCTGGCCAATAGAGGGCGCTAGGGAGCCGCCCTCCCTGAGCCACACACAAAATAATTATTATATATATTTTTTATGTATATTTGCGTAATTTAATGTTATAGATAATCACCTGTGGAAAATATATGTTTTCATCATCACAATATGGCCTCTCTGCACGTCTCATTTTCAGCTGAGGGGCGATTGAGAAATCGGCCACAGGAGGCGGGTCTTTGTAGAATCTAGTCAAATCCTGATTCAAGAAATACAATTTATTTAAGACGTGACATACAATTTACCAAATCAGCATCCACAAATCTTATCTGAAATGGGCGATTTTACTTTCGCCCCAAACTGCTAAAATCAGGGCTGGTCTGTAGAGGCGCAATTTCCAATTGTGGGACAATGGCAGGCTCAGGTAATTCCGGACACAAACCTAACTCTGTAAATCTCTACTCCAATGTACGTTTGAAAAGAGAACTTTGGCAGAAAACTGAAGGTAAAGGAGCTGGTTCCAGATCAGCCTGACCTCTCAATCAGACAGCAGATAAGCGAAAAAGGGAAGAAGTACACACTAAGCTTCTCTTCCCGTTGGTACACCAAAATGGCCTGGCTATGTGGGTGCTTTTCTGCTAATGCCTTATTTTGTTTTCTGTGCCTGTTGTTTAAAGCAACTTGGACAGATCCAGCATGGACAGTTACGGGAGTGAGGGATATGAACCTGTCCGAGAAAGTAAGATAAATTGGTAAGATGTACATTAATTGATCAGAGGTGATTTAATGAATAAACTGGTAACTATAGATGTTCTTTAAGTTTGTTGCTTTCTGAAATTGTTTGCTGGGCCAGTGTGCCACAGCTAGGGTAACCACCCGTCCTGTCCCGCTTTTACGTTGTACCGCACAGCATTTTCACCAGTGTACAACGAGCACATACAAACGTGTTTTTTTAAAGCTTTTAATCCAATGTATCAGAAGAAGGTGGTGATTCCGGCCATCAAGAGGCTGCAACGTCTGTCAGTAGATCAGGTGACGATCCTCTCATGTCGACTTGGCGAATAAAAAGTCACTAAAACATTGTGTGGCTTTGAAACTTTTCTTTTTTTTGTGGTTAGCGTATTAAAATAAAAATGATTTCTTAAATGACATCTTAAAAAAAAACTATTTTTCATTATTTGTTTGTTCTCTATTCCTTTAGTTTATCTCTTTTTGAGAAGATCTTCAAAGTGTACAACATGATAACTCCGCCTCTGATCTGTGCTCAAAATTTAAAGAGACAGTGACCCTTAAATGGAAATCGCCATTAAAAATGTTTATGTTATATAACATTTTATCTATGTCTTAATTATGTTGTAGTTGGAATGGACCAAATAACCAATTATTTTTATAAGCAAAAAGATATATATACTAATCTTCTCATTCAGTTATTTTATCACAGTTTTGCGTTTTGCAATGGTGTCCCACACAAACTGATCACCTGTCCCACATTTAGTTTTTTGGGAGATGGTCACCCTAGCCACAGCCCCACCTCAAAAAGATGTCGCCAGCCACCACTGGGTATAGCCCTCTGAAGCTGGCAACCAGGGCCGGCTCGTGAGGTTTGAGGCCTTACGGCGAAATCATGAAAATGGGCCCCAAACATTTGTCATAGTAAAAAACAACAACAACTCTCGTTTCATTACTAATAGCACTCTTAGAAAAATGAGTTTGTGTAGTAACCTTGTTTTTATTTTGGTGTTTTGACTGATAACTTGTATTAGTTTAATTACATATAAACTAGTTACTAAAGTGAGACGATAGAAAATTTGCAGTTAGACGTGCCAAAAAAAACAGAATTATGAGACCATGCTATTTTGTAAAGGCCAATTATTAAAGTGCATTTAAAGATAATGAATATTACTTAATACCCGTCACTATGAAAATATGTGCTGAAAACAAATGAGATTAAGTCTTTAAAACTCAAATCAGTGTTGTGTAAATATACTGGTTAAGAATGTGCTTTGCTGATCATTCTTCGTTAAATAACACATATATTTGATGTATAACCACGCTGCGGACTCACCCCAGTGCTGTTGTATGTGAACTGTGGTTCCTGCATTGAGAAAGCCTAACCTGAATATCAGCTGGCTGGACATCTGTGACTTTATGCGGAGGTTGGCCCCAGGATGTACCACTGATGCTCATCCCCTCTAGTCAACCTTCATAGCACGTCTATCTGCCTGCATCCTTGAGTGGGACACACGGGACTCAACTACTGTGGTGTAGAGACCACTGTCCGCCTGATTGAGCACATGCTGCATGAGCTGAAGGTGTCCCCCTGCTAGACACAGTAGGGATGGAGCGCATCTGGCGTGTTCAGAAGAGGTATGCGAAGTGCATGCTGGATGTAAGCAGGTGTGTCTATACTGAGATAAGCACCAACACTGTAAAATCAAAAGAATAAACTTTACTTAAAAAAAGGATGCAAACCGATTGCCTTACAAAAAGTAAAGTGAAAACTAAAAACAAATAGTATTAAGTACTCGATAGAATTTTACAGCTTGGAATTTCTCAGTTGTATTTACTTCAACAGCATCTGAGCTACTTGATAAAAGCATGCAAACCGATTGCCTTAAAAAATCGATGTAAACGTTACTCCAGTAACTTAAGTGTTTCACACATCCATTGTAAATCAAAGGTTCTATTACCTTTATTTATCTGAAATTGTAAATGTTATTAGTGACACAGTTTGAGGTTCAATTTAACCATTTTTTTTTATTTAGAAAAACAAAAATGGCCGTAGATACTTGCTCAAGACACAGAAGGTTTGGAAAGAGAGGTACATCATTGTTCATTTCCCGGGTCACATCAAGATCACACCAATAGAATACATAAAATCAAAGTATTACAAGGAAATATTGATAGGCGTGATCAACTGTGACTGTTGTATGTCCTACCTACATTGCCTTTCTGCTATGCCCATGCATTGTACATAAAAACAAGACATTTCTTGCATCAATGTAACCTTGTCAGTGAAATCCAGGTAAACCTCATGCTCTTATCGTGACATTAAATCAGAGCACCAAGTTTGATTTCAGTGACTTTATCATTTCAATCTTTCACATGATATGACTCAATATTCAAGAGATCAAGGTTACATTTTCACAGAATGTTCTTTACATTATGTAGGATGATTTCATGTAGAAAACAATAAATCACAATAAAATGACTTGTGCTTGGTTTTAAAGAGTAGGTAGCATGAGATCATGAAAATGACAATTCATGCAGTCTGTTATGTTGCCGTGTTTGAAAGTAAGCTGTCTGCCAAGTTGTAAGTCCGAAGGTGAATAAATAACAAAGTTATTTGCTTGTAAAAGTGGGAGTCGACTCTAAATCCCACAAACGAGACGTGGAATAGTTCACCCGCATATCTACGTCACTATACATAGTCCCCGCCTATGTTTTGCTAAGACTGACGCGAAAACTTATTTCTCCTCCCCCAAACACTGTCGCTCGTTCGTGATGCGTGTGTGTCATGTCTAGAGCCTGTGTTCTACGGTGTGACTAAGTCCGTCTTATTTCAGCTACCAAAGGAAGAACGTCTGAGGGAAAAATGGTTACAATTCATTTTTCAAACGATACCAGAGGAGTATAACCCCAGTGTTAAACTGTGCGCGCGTCATTTCACCGAAGATTGCTTTAATAATCTTAAAGCATTCACTGCAGGGTATGTGAAACGACTATCCCTGAAAGAGGGGAAAATAACAACTCTATTTGGACCTGTTTGCTCCACCGAATCACAACCTGTAAGTGTGACTATTCATTTTTGTCTGAACTACAAGAAATATTTTCGTAACTTATGTCTGTGTTTAGCTAATACATATAACGCTAACATTAGCATGTACCGTTATTTCTGGGGTGTTACAGTTTGTTTATCTTGCTATTAACTTTGCATTTTGACACATTTGCCGCACGTGCACCTATATAGATATATTTGGGTGATACTAAAATAATTTTTCATAACGTCGACTTTATAAAATGCTCTATGACAACACACAGTTAAGACGAAATAATAGTATTACTAACGTATTAACAGTATTTTAAGAAAATAATAATATTTTATTTCATTGATGAGCAAAAGCACAACATGCGTGTTGTCACACTGGGAGTTTGTATGACAAGAGTTGTCACGTGCCACTGACAAACATCCTGCTCCAGTCGTGGTGGAGTTTGTTGTGGATTAGCGTCTTCTGATGCTTCCTCGTCAGACTCGGGCTCAAACTGGTACGGTAAAATCGCCGCCATCTCTAGCTACACAGATAATATACATGACATCCAACCACATGTAAACCGTAATCCTGTAATGATGGTAGTGGGGTTCCATTTGCGACAAATGATGAACGCGTTTGACCAATAACAACAGACTACACCATCTGACCAATCACGTGACACAAGGTTAGCGGGTAGGCGGGGCCTAGACGGCTGAATCGCGGAACGAATCATTTGAGAGTCAGTCAAGAAGTAAGGTACGAATAACTGCCTATTATTACGAGATTATAGTGTTTAAACACATTGTATGTACATAAACTTGTTGTTGGACACTCTATAAACGAAAGTAGGGCCTAAAAAAACATATGCTAGTTACTCTTTAAAGACATGGTCATATATAAATGCAAAGTCTTGTAATTAAATCACGTTTCTTGGGCAGCATGGCAGCGTGTACAAAGACAACTCTCACAATTTTTTTCTTTAAAGAGATAGTCCACCCCAACATGAAAATTTGATCATGAATTACTCACCCTCAAGTTGTTTCAAACCTGTATGGGGGCGATTCATATTTCGCTTCTAAAACCCTGCTTAAAACGCGAGCTGTGCTCTCTCCTTTTTTTCCAAAGCTCCTGGACATTGCGCTCTCCTGGCGTCTGTCGTCGCTTAGCAACCATGGGCCACGATAGCCCTTGAGACGAGGAGGTATAAACAAAGGATATATGGATTATATGCACTGAAAACACCTTACAATAACTATAACTATAGATTAAGTTATGCTGTGATCATCTGTGTCTGACCATCTTCATTGAGCTCGTCTATAGTGATTGGCTGGGTGGTTCTTGTCACATGACCTGCAGTGCGCTTGCGGCTTGTCGGTCTGTGTGCGCGTTTGTGTGTGTGTCTGTTTGTTTGTTTTGATGCGTGTGCTTGTTGTGTGTGTGGAGTGTTTTGTTTGTGGGTGTGTCTGAATCTGTGTGTCTGTCTTCTGTGTTTTTACAGGTATAACTTTATATGTTTTGCTTATAGTCAATATGTTTCTTTTTGTAAGATTGAAAAAAACGCTATATGTCATGGTCCTCGAGGACGAACCCAAGTGCAGGCAAGCACGAGACGATAGGGGTAACAAAAAGTCTTTATTTCAACAGAGACAAAACAAAACCCACGAGGGGAAAACAGGACTGAAATGAATATTAACAAAACAAGAACACTGACTAACTAAACTACCAAACAAACACTCGAATATAAACACACTAACTAAACTAGACTTACTTGATATAGGAAGACAGGAAACAGGAACAAGGTTTAATCACACAGCTAAGAAAGATGAAGCACAAGCAACGAACCAGCACAGGACAATGACACATGAGAGGTATAAATAGGAAGACAAACACAGGATAATTAAATAGGGACCAGGTGACACAGATCAAACACTTAGGGAAAGCTAACGAGACGGAAAGGGCGGGAACACAGACGAGACTCGGGGAGAGAATGGAAGGCCACAAGGTCAAAAACGTCTCTCCCCACATGAAACAGAGAATTCTGTTTTGGTTCTGCCTCAAGACAAGGAATAAGTCAACCAAGATTGGCAGAACCGTGACAGAACCCCCGCCTTAAGGAGCGACATCCTGACGCTCCTCAAGGAGACCCACAGGACAAGACAGACTGGGACATAGACAAGACTAAACAAAACATGGAGAACAAGATCAAGGGAAGGCAGGCAAGAACAATTAATGGGTTAGGGTGGGACAATAAAAATAATAAACAAGGGAGGGGGGGTGGGGGCAAAGAAGAGTACATTGGGGGAAGTCCAGAAGGGGTAGGGCTGGGGGGAAGTTCCAGCCCTTGGGGGCACGCCAGGGCGCGGAGCCCCAGGAGGCTTGACAGGGGAAGTCCTGGGGAAAACTGTTCTTGTCCCCGGCAGGACTGCTGGGCTGGACCCCAGCTGGAATGCCGGGCAGGACAAGGGCTGGACGGCCGGCTGGAATGCCGGGCAGGACAAGGGCTGGACGGCCGGCTTGGACGGCCGGCTGGAATGCGGGCAGGACAAGGGCTGGACGGCCGGCTGGAATGCCGGGCAGGACAAGGGCTGCCGGCTGGACAGGACAAGGGCTGGACGGCGGCTGGAATGCCGGCAGGACAAGGGCTGGACGGCCGCTGGAATGGACGGCCGGCTGGAATGCCGGGCAGGACATCGGCTGGGCAGCGCTCTCCGGCGGCTGGGCAGCGTTCTGTGCCGGTTGCTGGACCGGGCTTGGCGGCGGTTGCTGGACCGGGCTTGGCGCCGGTTGCTGGACCGGGCTTGGCGCCGGGCTTGGCGCCGGTTGCTGGACCGGGCTTGGCGCCGGTTGCTGGACCGGGCTTGGCGCCGGTTGCTGGACCGGGCTTGGCGCCGGTTGCTGGACCGGGCTTGGCGCCGGTTTTTGGCGCCGGTTGCTGGGGAGAGTCTGCGGCCGGGCTGGCCGCACGGACCGTCACATCCCCACGGCGCCCCCTCCAAAAATATTTGGGGCTTGACACCTCCGGACTCGGGACCTCCGGACTCGGGACCTCCGGACTCGGGACTCGGACTCGGGACCTCCGGACTCGGGACCGGGGGGACCCGGACTCGGGGACCCTCTCTGGGCTCGAGCCGCCTTCCGGAGTTTCTTTCTCCCCCGCCTGCCAATGGAACTGGCAGACGGTAGAGTGGCTGCAGGGGGTGCTGTGGATGAGGGAGCCGAGCTCCCCAGGGTAAGGGCGGCCAGGACGCGGCCCTCCGGGACGGTAGCCAATGGGGTGGATACCCAGTCTGGCACAAACGGCCAGGGATCATCCCGGTTGATCACTGTTAAACTTCAGGTTCCTTTCGAACACTAAGTTTCTATTCTGTGTTTTGGATTACCCTTAAATCAAATCAGAACTAGATTGGATGTTGTGAGAGAATTCTTCTGCAGATCTGGGAGCACAAGAACTAGACACAAAGGCATCCAGCTTTTGAACTCATTTATTTCAAGGAAGGCAAATACTTATATAGTGAACAACAAGACACCTGTTACACCAAATAAGGTATAGAAACTATATGGAAGAAACATCTTTATATAGAGTGCCATACGATACTGGCTAGACCTCTACCAAATAAGGTATAGAAAACAGCTTTAATCACACAGCTAAGAAAGATGAAGCACAAGCAACGAACCAGCACAGGACAATGACACATGAGAGGTATAAATAGGAAGACAAACACAGGATAATTAAATAGGGACCAGGTGACACAGATCAAACACTTAGGGAAAGCTAACGAGACGGAAAGGGCGGGAACACAGACGAGACTCGGGGAGAGAATGGAAGGCCACAAGGTCAAAAACGTCTCTCCCCACATGAAACAGAGAATTCTGTTTTGGTTCTGCCTCAAGACAAGGAATAAGTCAACCAAGATTGGCAGAACCGTGACAGAACCCCCGCCTTAAGGAGCGACATCCTGACGCTCCTCAAGGAGACCCACAGGACAAGACAGACTGGGACATAGACAAGACTAAACAAAACATGGAGAACAAGATCAAGGGAAGGCAGGCAAGAACAATTAATGGGTTAGGGTGGGACAATAAAAATAATAAACAAGGGAGGGGGGGGTGGGGGCAAAGAAGAGTACATTGGGGAAGTCCAGAAGGGGTAGGGCTGGGTGGGGAAGTTCCAGCCTTGGGGGCACGCCAGGGCGCGGAGCCCCAGGAGGCTTGACAGGGGAAGTCCTGGGGAAAACTGTTCTTGTCCCCGGCAGGACTGCTGGGCTGGACCCCAGCTGGAATGGACGGCCTGGAATGCCGGGCAGGACAAGGGCTGGACGGCCGGCTGGAATGCGGGCAGGACAAGGGCTGGACGGCGGCTGGAATGCCGGGCAGGACATGGACGGCCGGCTGGAATGCCGGGCAGGACAAGGGCTGGAATGCCGGGCAAGGGCTGGACGGCCGGCTGGAATGCTCGGCTGGGCAGCGCTCTCCGGCGGCTGGGCAGCGTTCTGTGCCGGTTGCTGGACCGGGCTTGGCGGCGGTTGCTGGACCGGGCTTGGCCGGTTGCTGGACGGGCTTGGCGCCCTGGACCTACCGGTTGGCTTGCTGGACCGGGCTTGGCGCCGGTTGCTGGACCGGCTTAACCGGTTGTTTGCTGGACCGGGCTTGGCGCCGGTTGCTGGGGAGAGTCTGCGGCCGGGCTGGCCGCACGGACCGTCACATCCCCACGGCGCCCCCTCCAAAAATATTTGGGGCTTGACACCTCAAGTCAGATGCAGCCACGAATTCCCGGGCGAAGTCTCTGATCCCGCGATCCCCCTGTTTAAGACCCAACAGAAGTCGGGCCTGGTGGGACCGCGAGGAATTGTTCGCAGTTGCCTGCTGGGTTCTGTTGTGGCTGGTTCGTTCTGTCATGGTCCTCGAGGACGAACCCAAGTGCAGGCAAGCACGAGACGAGATGATAGGGGTAACAAAAAGTCTTTATTTCAACAGAGACAAAAAGGCAAAACAAAACCCACGAGGGGAAAACAGGACTGAAATGAATATTAACAAAACAAGAACACTGACTAACTAAACTACCAAACAAACACTCGAATATAAACAAACTAACTAAACTAGACTTACTTGATATAGGAAGACAGGAAACAGGAACAAGGTTTAATCACACAGCTAAGAAAGACGAAGCACAAGCAACGAACCAGCACAGGACAATGACACATGAGAGGTATAAATAGGAAGACAAACACAGGATAATTAAATAGGGACCAGGTGACACAGATCAAACACTTAGGGAAAGCTAACGAGACGGAAAGGGCGGGAACACAGACGAGACTCGGGGAGAGTATGGAAGGCCACAAGGTCAAAAATGTCTCTCCCCACATGAAACAGAGAATTCTGTTTTGGTTCTGCCTCAAGACCAGGAATAAGTCAACCAAGATTGGCAGAACCACAGCTATATAAATAAAGTTGACGACTAAAATGAACTCTGGTGCAATTGCTCTGTTAGTATACACCCGTGTAAGTGTGAACGCTGCCACCTGAACCCTGTTGTGCACCAAACAAGCGGACCGAGACTGCTGAAAAGATGGGGCTCGGTTCACTTTGAAACGTGAAATATGATATGCCAAAGGCATCGAACTGAACCAAAAACAGGAAGTGATAACAATATAACCCGAAAAATCAAGTGATATGGTGGGCGCAGTTTTGACTGCTTTAAACACTTTTCGAACACACGGCAATGTGAACGCTGAACGCTAAGCGAACCAGGACTTTTTTTTTTCTTTTTTGGTCCGGACTAAAAGAACCAAACTACAAATATGAACGCCCTCTTCAACGGGTTAAATAAAACCTTTGTGAAGACGACTGTTAACGACTGGCTTATGATTTCTAAGACTGAATCTTTTGACACCACACATTGAACATTTTTATCAGTGGAACGTAAAAAAACGCCTAATCACAAAATAAGGGATGAGCAGTTTTGATCAAATTCCAGTGTAGTGAAAAGTGTTCTCCGACTCTATAGGTGTATTGTTTTTAAAGGAGGCATGAATTAAAAATCACAATATTAACCCAAGCTTTTGTTATATAAGAGGGAATGGTATTCACGCGAACATCTAGGCCCAGCCAACGGCAGGTTCTGGAATACACCCATCTATGACGACATCGATAGGTTGAACACCGCCTCCACAGAAAGAATATCAACGACCACTGTAGCCCCGCCCACTGGTTCACGCATTACAGAACTGAAGTAACACAAGTGGCTCGGAACCAGATAGAGCGAGCAAGCATTTATTTTTACAGACATTCCAGCTCATGT
Source organism: Triplophysa siluroides (assembly GCA_006030095.1). Lineage (NCBI taxonomy): Eukaryota > Metazoa > Chordata > Actinopteri > Cypriniformes > Nemacheilidae > Triplophysa > Triplophysa siluroides. Next base: position 28,228 of record VCII01000282.1, read on the forward strand.
GGGAAAAACATGGAGCATTTGTTCGTTTCATTTCACCGAGGATTCCTTCATGAACAAGGTGTCACAAATTGCATGGTGGGAGAACCCAGATGCAGGCAGCAGCAGCGAAGGGGTTGAACAGATATTTATTGATTACAAAGACACTTCACAAAAAGGCAAAACCAAAACCCACGAGGGGGAAATCAAGAAAAGATGAACAATGAACAACAACGGGAACACTGATTAACTAAACTAGAAAAACAAACACTTGACATGAACTACACTGAACTTACTTGGTATGGGAAACAGAACTACAGGCATGAAAGACGAAGTAATACAAAACGAACGAGCACAGGACAAGAAACGAGAAGGCATTATAAGGGGAACAAACACAGGATAATTAACAAGGACCAGGTGGATGGGGGATGAAACGCTGATGGGAACGTAACAAGGAAACGAGATGCCGGGAAACGAAGACGCGGACCGGAGAGAGAGAATAGAAGACCGCTAGGTAAACTATCTCTCCCTCCACACAAAACCTAAGGCGATGCCATGACTCCGCTGCAAGACCAAGAGTAAAGATGACATGATAGCGGAATAATGACACAAGGCACAGGTCGACAGAGACTAAAATGAAAAATCAGTGCTGTGCCGTCAATATTGGATCTAATAGGAATGGTGCAGCAATCTTATGTGAGTAAAACATGTTTGTACTATGCGTCACTATTGCTTTGTTAGAGATCGCTTGATGTGCCCTGAGCCATATTCACACAAGATTAATGTTACCTGGGGACCTCTAGTCATTTGTATTAATTTCAGAGGTTGTCTGTGATCTTGATGCACGTGCGAATCGGGATCTCTGGGATTTGGCAGCTCATATATAATATTTCAAGGTTTTATCCACCGTTTGTGAATAATGGAGGCTGTTTTGAAGTGTTCTGGTATTATTTCAGGTGCTGGGTGATATCCATGAGTTACCGGGAGTCTCCCGTTTGTTTATTTATCATGGAAACTCTCGTAACATTGGAGACCCGTGATCGCGGTGATCTTTTGTCCGGTTCACAATCAATGGTCTCAAATGCTGACAGGTACGGTCAAATATCATTAAAGCAATACAAGTATAGGCTATACAAACTATACGCAAAGCCTTGCCATCACATCTGGGAAATAAGTCAGTAAATTTGAGTAAAATCATCCCGTGCGAATGGGTCACATGAAATATTGATGTGTGGAGGTCATTTATAAATCACAGGAGGTCTCCAGATCATACAGATGCCGTGCGAAAACTGTGAATGGTGCTGATGTGTGACCTAACGTGACGTCTCTAACCAAATTCACAGAAGACTCCAACTACACAACCTGTTATCCAATCAAAGCAGTGGGCGTTTACTTATATAAAGTCTTCAATGCCCATTAAAACCCAGCGTTAGTCAAGCTAGCCTCAATACCCGGGTAGAAAATAGCCTATTACTTACTGTTTTTGAATGTAAAAACCACGCAAACGTCATAAGTAGACCTCATATAACAGTATAAAACAATAAACAAGGCCAGTTCATCACACCTTTAATGCAGTATGTGTCTGAAGCAGTGACATGAAACTGCCCTGGGAGAAATTAAGCAGAATCGTTACAGATGGGGCGCCCACTATGAAGGGAGGAAAAAGTGGATTAGCATCACTGTTATGCTACAGAGTCAGCGAGCAAGGGGGCAATGCCATTAAACCCCAGTGCTTAATTCACCAACAAGTGCTGTTCGCTAAATGTCTGAAGTTTGATCATGTTGTTTCACCGGGGTAAAAGCCATTAACATCATTTCGTGCCAAAGCTTTGTACCACCGCCAGCTTCAGCAGTTTCTATCCGACATCGATGCGCAATATGTAGATGTAATTTATCACAACGATGTAAAGGTGGCTCAGTCGGGGGAAAGGGTTTTTTCTTGGTTGGGAGAGAAATAGTCCAGTTTTTGGATGACACCTGAATGCGTTAAATGTTTGCAAGTTGGCAAGAATGCAAAGGTGATCGATGCCCTCTTTGCTGAGTTTAACTGGCGTTTTGAAGATTTTACCATAATTGAGAAAGATATTTCCTTTTGCCGTGGATCCCGTTGATGCTCCGCATGAACTGCAGCTAGAACTCAAAGACTTGCTGTGCAATGATGAGTTGTGCTTCTGTCATCAGCAGCTCTTGCAAATTGACTGTTATCGACAACTAAACAAAGAGAAATTCCCCAAACTGCGAGCACTTGCCAAGAGAATGTTGAGACTTTTGGGGTCCACGTACATGTGTGAACAGACTTTCTCCGTCATGAACTTGAACAAAAAACCGTTTGAGGTCCAGAATAACTGATCCCCATCTGAGAGACGTTTTGCGGGTTGTGACAATGACTGTCCAGCCAGATATCGCAAATGTGCTGCAGTGCAGATCAAAGTTCCATCCATTTCACTTTTTTTTTTTTCAGGATTCAGGTGATTGCTACAACGTTACAACCTGTTTACTGCATAAAATGTATTCTTTTCTAGTGTCACACTGAGATATAACGTTTTCTCTATACATTTCTTAAATATTTTTTATATTAAATCAATTTGTAATTGATTAAACTCTGATGTTTATAGGCCTATCATCCCTTCACAGAGATGTTGAATTTGCAGGTGACTGTTAAAATGTTATTTTATATATATTATTAAAATTGTTTAATGCTATAGTGTCACAATTTGTTTGAGCTGTACTTTTTATATATACATTTTCATCCATATTTATGTGAATTAAATGCATGTAATTGTTTAAAACCCTGATCTTTTTATGATATGTGCTTTAAGAACAAAGTTTAACTCTGACCTAAAAATGAGTAATTCTTAATTAAAGAGTTGCATTTCATTATAATGACCCATGATTTAAAAAAAATGTGGACACCCCTGGAATACTGTGATAGGCTGACTGAGACCGGTTTTTCCTGCACCTATGCATTGTTGTTCTTTTGTTTTCTCCTACTTTCTACATCGCTTTGGATAGACGCTAAATGTAAATGTATTTCGCCTCTCGTCCAGAAGATGGTGCCATTATTCAAGTTGATTGAACTTGAATTTTGAAATCCGTTTTATTTCTTTAACATATTTCAAGTTGTTCATGATTTAACTGTTGCACATTTTAGATGTTTTTATTTTTACAGTAATGTTTGGTTACTCAAAGTAAAAGTAATTCAAAACAATTGTGTGGGCTCTGCTGTAAATGTGAATGTGTTTTTCACTAATTTAGCTGAGATGGAGGGTTTCAGTAACCTGTCTTTATATTTAAATATGGGTTCCATGTCTGCAAAACTATTATTTTAAATGAAATACAGATAACTAATCGATATTGAATTGAAGCGAAATCGAATGGAAGACATCTAAATAAGAATGGAATTGCCAAAATGGTCTCAAAACCCAGCCCTACTATTTAGATTCAATATTGCCCCATGAACCCCCAAAAACAAAAGTGAAGAGAGTCAAGACTGACTGGCTGCACAGCGCGCAGACAGATGTATCGGTCAGTGATTGATGTCCTTTTCAAAAGTCTGAAAAGTTGACACTGAAAATCATGTTTCCGAGATGAATTGGTTGAGAGATTGTATTTATTCTTCACGCATCATCCCCCTGTTCTCGTGGGTGTGATACCCTCATCGAGGAGGGGGACTGTAGCAGGTTCTTTGTCACGGAAGGCACTGTGACAGGGTTGACAGGGTCGGCGTGACTGGCAAGTAACTTTTATTAAGTATACAGCAAAACATAAAGTAAAAGTAAACAAGATTTAAATGTGTCCTCGTGACACATGCATAGACTTCCGATTTCGATCTCTCTCTCGACAACACCGTCTTGAACGCAGCCAAACTCTCTGACCAGAATTTCTCCTCGTGCTGGCTTTTATCCTCTTCTCGCCAATCACTGTAATTACAGACAGGTGTTTACAATCGGTCTTTGACCAGACTCCGCTAGACCACGCCCCCCTTGCCACAGGGACGTACATGATGACTGCGTCACATGCTTGGGTCTCCAACACGCTGAGGCAGCCTTAGTGGATACGTCCTGTCCGCACTGCGGGCGGATGGGGATCTAGACATTGCGGTCACGGGTGGCTGCTTTCTCCCCGAAACCAGTCACCACCTCGTTTGCTTCCCGTTCTTCGACAGCAGTGGTTAAGACCCTGCCGTCCGCTACGGCGAGCAGCAGGGGTGATATGGGGGTTATTGCGAGCGTACATCCGTCAGCCAAGCGCTCGCAGACCAATCACATCCCGTCACACTAGTCTGATCGTTCCCCAAGAGACCATCCCACCCCGTCTTGTTCCTCAGCCACGAATTCGGAAACGGTGCGTGACGATGATGAGATGTCTATCGCAGCATCGGAGGGAAACCTGCTGGCTTCCGATCCCGACGATTCCTCGGAGCTCCCTCCCCCGGGGGGTCGAGCCCAGGAAGAGGCAGACATCGCATGGCTGGATGCATGGTAGCTCGGGTCTGAGCACGACTCCAAGCCGCGCCCGGCCCCGGTTCCATTTTTCTCAGAGGTGCATGACGAACTCAGTATGACCTGGAACGGTCCCTTTTCGGCTTGTTCACGTCATACCGGTTCTGTCACACTTCCTTCCCTCCATGGTGGGGCAGCTAGAGGCTACGTCAACGTTCCCCAGGTGGAGCGTGCAGTCGCAGTGCACCTGTGCCCGCAGATGGCGGCCACGTGGAGAGGCCGACCTAGACTTCCATCCAAAGCGTGTAGGACACTGCCACGGGCCAAGCTGCCTCCTCTCTCCACGCCATGGTCATCTTGCAGGTCGACCAGGCCCAAGGCGTTGAAAGAGCTCCACGAGGGTAAGACTGACCAAGGGCTAATGCAGGAACTCCGCACTTCTCGACGGGGCTGACCGTGCAGGCCCTGGGCTGGGAGATGTCTACACTCGTGTCCAGTGGCTCAACCTTGCGCAGATGCGTGATGCACCCATTGCACAGGAGGGCTGTTTGGTGACACTGTCGAGGAATTTTCCCAAGATTTCCCAGATGTAAAGAAGCAGACTGAGGAGATCAGCCACATTCTAGCCCGCCGCGACTCGGCCGCCTACAGGACTTCGGGATCCTGTGCGGCCTCTGCACCCCAGCAGCCCCGGTCCTCTTCGACACAGGCTCTGGCGCCCCCGACCCAGGCGGCCCTCTGGAAGAGGTCGTCGAGAAAGAGACCACCGCCCCGTCAGCAGCCGTTTTGTCTTCAACATTCTTGATATAATTTTCAGAAATTCTGAGTGTAGTTCATTCTTCACTTACCCTGTGTAGCAAATGAGACTAATATCGAATAATATCCATCTATGGCTACTATCGTGGATGTCCTGCAGCCCCTCGGTTACCGACTGAATTACAGATGATGGGAGAATGTGCTTTGCCTGCGACTTGAGATAAATCATTGGCATATTCTGCGACAAAAAGCCGAGGAGATGCGGCGATACCTGGATATATGTGAGGTCAGTGTTGATGCAAAAGAGAAGCTTTCGTTACACTTAAATGGGCAAGGCGCTCTCTGGGTGCCTTCTTTGATATGAGACTTCAGGTGTAAAATTAAGTTTTTCAAATCACCAACGTACATCTTTCCTGACAGACAACAATGTCACAGCCCAACGTGTGAGCATTACCTATGAATTGCTCAGCAGACGTATGTGACTGTGTGTGTTTGTGTGGATGGAATCACACTGAGAGCAGGTGGATGGTCACTCAAGATCTCTTTACTGCAACCTGTCACAGATAAACTGGGACAAACGACCAAAGCTGGTTAAAGGACAGTGCATCAACGCATCAACGTTGCTCAAAGTCAGCAGCGAGAGATGTGAAACTCTGCTGAATATACATTGTTATAAAGAGATTGTGAAAACTTGAAATAAATTGATTGTGAAAACTTGAAATAAAACATACATTAAAGAAATAAAATACAAAATCACTTTCTCTGTTCTCATTTCTCATCAAATCACATAAATGCAGAGAAATTATAAACTGAAGTAACCATCTTTTACATATTTTGTATAAGTGAAATACCAAAAGGGAAAAACGCACACCTAAAATGGCGCAGTTACACAGTTCAGCACGTGCGAGCACATAGCACGTGTGTTAATGCTAATACTCAACTCGGCTAATACATTTGTTTACACAGAACATGACAAATCTGAATATAACACATACCTGGGACAAACACGACCAAAGCTGGTTAAAGGACAGTGCATCAACGCATCAACGTTGCTCAAAGTCTTGAATGAAATAAACAGAGATACTAAGTTCATAAGCAGGTTATACACACACACTTCATTTTATCAATCGCAAATAACACATATTTGCCTCGACTGACAGAACTAGGAACTGACAGACATATGAAGTAAACTTGTGTGTAGTATAAAAGTCCAACCTTACACTTAAACAATGAGTTTAGATTGATTTCATGACGCAGCGCTTATTGATGCGACTTACCAGCAGCGAGAGATGTGAAACTCTGCTGGTGGTGACGTAGCTCCGCCCTTAATGTCACGCATGCTAATGCAAGTGACGCAACAGCCAATGTCGAGTTTTCCCAATTAATGCATGAATTTAACAACATTATTTAAACTCCGTTACACGTATTTGTGTCCCTCTTTTTGTGATCCCTGAATACGTGAGCCTTAAAAGCAGCAAACTTTCTGAAGCTTCTGGGGCAACCAGGAAAACCACATTTCAAATGAGCATTAGGAACATGACTATGTATTTTCATGTGCTGGCAGTATGATGAGACCGGCTCAAATCATGTACCGTCACAGAACTGACACCACATCATTTTTGTGAACAAGTGAATTATAGCTGTAAGGCTATTTATGATGAACTTAGGTGCGCATTCACGGTCGATCTTCGTCAGATGGAAAAAAACAAGAATCGAAAAAATCAAACGCAGGGTCGTGCGAATGGCATGATCAATGTTCACCTATCAAAGGATATAAATATATATATATATATATATATCAAAGTTAATTGGTGAATAGTTGAGAACAGACTGAACTATTCACTCGGGTTTTAACCCACGTGTAACCGTGGCGCATTTATGCAAGTGCAGTGCATACATGTTACACCCACTAGGGGGCCGTAAGGGTCACTGTTGTGCCGGTTAAGGAGGGAGAGGGAAGAACGTTGTTATGTGCGCTAATGGCAGCACGAGCCTCTTATTGTCGTGTTGTAATGAAGATGTCAATTTGAGACATATCCTCTCTGGACATGGAGTTCTGGTTTACCGCTGATCGTGAAGTGAGTACACGACGGTAACGTTACAGGCTAAGCTAAGTGAAGTCACAAGGCGCCGACAGACAGCAACCTACAGCACGTCTTTTCCAGCTCGTCTCGGTGTTTTCACGCGCGTGAACGTAAATGTAATCAAATGTAAATAAAAGTAAATAAAAGTGGACGAGCGAGAGAGTCTCGATCCTTCCCGACGACGACCCAGCAGCCCAGGAGAGCTCTCAATCCCGCTCGCCACAAAGAGAACTTTTCGACCGTCCCTATTTACTACTACATAGCGACAGTATTTCAAACGGTGGTAACACGAAAAAATTCCATTAACGTTTCATGCTGAGAGATAGTCAGGAAATCGTTTCTCATACACGTTATTGTCTAAAAGGGACCCCGACACGCAATTATATGTATAAATGACTTATAAAACATGGCAAAATGGCACACAGACCCTGCAAAGTGCTACCTCGTTAATTATTCAAAACGACAGCCAATGGCAAGTCTCCAACGTCAGCCCAAGCAATAACTGGACAAAGAAAAGACTTGTCCGACTTCATGCGTCGACGCAAGCATCTGCAGTCGGCTGACAACAGCAACGCGTTCTGGATTGACAATTTGTCCGACTTTGATCGGCGCTGCAGCCGCCTTACGATCGATCACACACACGTGCCATCAAAGTACCGCGAGAGCAACGCGAGACCTGCCTGTTTGCGCGTTCGGCTGTGTCCAATCAGGACGAGTTTTTCATTTTTTGCTGAGCGAATGGCGTTCTCCTGCTCCATCTTTGCGAGGATTCCCTGGCCAATCACGCGCCGTATCTTCTTCTTTGCTGAGCGAATGGCGTTCTCCTGCTTCATCTTTTCATCGTTGATCAGCCAATTGCCGCGAAGAGGCGGGGCTGTTTTTTCTCATGTGTTACTGTAGCTGTCGGAACGTAGCGGATCGGCAAGTTCATAAAGTGCATTTCTACAGCGAGAAAGCGAGCTAGGTAAGATAAACTGCTTTCACAACTACAAACAAATTCACATTTCATTTTTTTGTTTAAATGAATTAATTTAGCGAATAATGGAGGTGTTTTTCGTGTTATCGAGGGTGCTTGAGCACCTGCCTGTTTGGCCCTTAATGGCGAAAGTGCCCTTTTGTTGAGGCAACAATATATATATTTTTGTAATTAAAGGCCCTTTTGTGAACGCCCGCCCAATCTAACTATTAGAAAAATTAATTCATAATAATTTAACCCCACATTAAATTACCCCCGTGATGACCTTTCACCTGACCACCTCATCTGGCACGCCCCCTCACGTTCAGACGCCTTCAGTAGTTTAGCGCCTCGTCCAGGATACAAACCATTCGCGGAGCGGTGTGCTTGTCTACTTATTATTGTTATTATCATAAGTAGGGTTAGTATTTTACAGGAACGCCGAGAAGAAAGCGTGCACAGCGTTTGTGTGTGTGGTCTGCCCTGAACGGAAGTGACGTTAGCTGAGCAGCTAATGCTACAGCTACACACAGCGATATATAAACACAGGTGCGTGTTCACTTCTTGAATCGATCTTTGCTGTTTGGGGGAGAACAGTTTGACGGGCGTCGAGGGGTCTGCTCTTGATGTTGTTTGACTAGAACTGTTAATACTTTGGAAGTATTATTATGACAGTATGTACGGTAGAGTGCCTTCAAAACAGTGATCAAAATAGCGGTTCAACAGGCTTATTCTGATTTTCTCTTCCTCCGAATTATACTCGTCAGTGTTGTTTTTCTTATCATCGTTATCATTTAAAAAAAATGAATAAATTCAGAAGAGGGTTAGAACAGAATGACATTTTTAATATGACAAAACAGCTGTTGTTTGTACATCAGAGAGGAAACCTTAAAGGGACAGTTCACCCCAAAATAAAATGACATCATCATTTACTCGCCCTCAGATTGTTTCAAACCTGTATACATTTCTTTGTTCTGCTAATCACAAAGGACGAATGTCAGCAACAAAACAGACCTTATCCCCCATTGACTCCGATATATTTATTTTCCCTACTATGGCAGTAAATGGGGGACGAGATGTGACATTCTTCCAAATATGTGTTCAACAGAACAAAAACAATTTCAATTTTTGGGCAAACTATCCCTTTGAAGTTTGGACGATTTAATTCACATCGGTTTCTAATCCGAGACTTATTCATAGGTGCAAATAAACATTTTTATACTTTAAACATTAGAATGGTCTTTTCTGTTTCTTTTTCAAAACCGCATCATGACATTTGCTGCTGTATCAATACGGAAGCATCCATATTCATACATATATCAGCAAGGAATTCATGGCGATATACAGTATTGATTTTTGAGCACAGCCCTATTTATAGCCTTGTTCCATGTGCCCCTTTTTTACTTTGAGCACCTGCCCCTTTAAAGGTCTCTGCACGGCCCTGGTGACCAGTCGTTCTAAACGTGCTTCAAATGTGTCGGAGATGTCTAAAAAGTCACACGAGGCCTCCGGGGACAATGAGTGGATGTCCCGTCCGCGACGGTTTGCCCGGACAGGGGTTTGGCCCTCTGAAGCTGGCAACAGACCTGCTCCCCGTCGGAAAAAGTGGTTTGAAGTCTTTCAGAGGGTAAGTACTGACAAAAGTTCATGAGAAAACGTGCCTAAACCCATTGAATACAACCTAGAGGTCTTTATTTGTACAGATGGATTCATGTCCGATACAGGTCCGTGGCCAGGCAACACTTTTTGGTGGAGCACAGAGATGCCTTTGTGGATTCCACACGCCTAAGGTACGCATGTCAGACGTTCAGGTATTCATCTCTTTCATGTCACGTCACAATAGGACCGCACAACCCTTTTTGTGACGAAAACTCCTATGCCTTCAATGTGCTCCGCTGTGCAAAACCAGTTGGGATTTGTAGGTTTATAAAGCTGGATAAAGTCACGCTGCCGTTTACATCCCTGACCATAGACTAGAACGTTTGCTCTGTCTAGTCTCGTGGCTCATGCAATGATGAAATTGGGGGAGCACAGAGGTCATGGTAAAAGGCTCTGGATTTTTTTCACCATTGTTCAAAAAATGTTTTATCTAAAAGCATTTTAATTTGACCTCAAACAGTTGAGATGTCAGCATCCATTTCCATGAATATGTACGTTGGATAAAAGCTTCGTAACTTGAACATATTCTATGTGTACTTACTACTGTGTCAGTAAAGAAAAAGACAACAAACTAGACGCATCCTCAGATTACGAAGCACATTTATGAGCTCTTGGCACAAAAACATCGAAAGGAATATGCATTTTTATAAAGGCCGGTTATTACGGATTTTCTTTTCACCGAGTGTTACATTAATAAAGCGTCTCCTACTTCCGCTTCTGCCCTCAGACTCTCGCTGGCGTACGCGGGTGGATCGTGGATTAAATATAGAAATGTCTGCGAATATGACATTTTGTGAGGCCTGTGCTTATTTTGATCTTTAAAAAGAACACCACGACCGAAAGGTGATTGAAACCTGCTTTCCACGCTCTCGATTCTTCTTTTACCAGGCCACAAGTGCTCCACCTGCCTCCGCTCCTACTTCTGTACCGGCCTCTGCCGCAGCCCCAACCATTACACGGCCTGCACTTCACTTATCGACGGTAACGTGTTCTTTTCATATTTGAGATCGTTTAAGATCGTTTGTGTATTCTTGTGATTTTACGTGAATGACAATCCGTTCTGTCATCTCCCTCTTTTAGTGTGTTTGGAGGATCCATTAGTTCAGCAGCCAAACCAAACCCGAATGTACCGAGGCGGATCCAGGTGATTTGAAAAAGACCTTAATATTTTTATCATTTTCACCGTCATTATTACGTTGATGTTAATCATGTGCAATATGTATTTCGCAGCCTGCTAGTCAAAGTGCTTCTCCTTCAGCCGGACCTGTTCTGCATCCTCGGTGAGCACCCGTCTATTCTTCCGGCATGGATCTACAATTGGGGGTACGTTTCACATCGACCAAAAGGTACAGAACAAATATGCTTTCTCAATAAAATGACTGTTGGTTCAGCTTATGTATGTTATAAGTGTTACTTTCCTGCTAGTTAACAAGCGTAATCATTAACCACCATTTTGATATTACAAGAGAAAGGATGTTTTCCCTGGTGAATTCCTCAACTGCGTTTCAGACCAACTGTACGCCATTTCACTCTGTGATTAAGCTCTACACTTCTAACACGTGTATCTAAGCGTTCTTTTATCTGTTCTGCCACATGCGCAGTCATTGTTTTAGGATCGTTAGTTTTTGAAATGAAAAATCTGCCTTTGAGTTCCTTTTGTTTGAAAAAAGAACTTGAGAGAAACAATGTGGTAATGTTTATATTACGTCTCTACTTTTTCGTTGCTTTTGAATCAGCAGCATGTTGCCTCTTCTACGCCTGGCCCTGCTCCCGCAGCCGAGCCAGATCAATTTTGGCTGCCTCCTGAAATAAGAAAGACGACCCCGTCACAGGATCAGAGGTGGATTGCCTCTGGTATGAGCCACCGGTCCCTTCTCTCATCTACCGCCCGGCTCCGTCTCCAGACCGCTTTTTTACATCACGGGCTTCTGGTATGGATGCCGTAGCACTTGTGGACTTGTTTAGACCGTCCTGTCCTACATGTGGGAAGCAGCTGACTGGCTATGGCGTCCACAAGAGAGCATCGACAGGTACTACCTTATGCTTGCAGAGACTCTCGGGTGAACTGTAACTGTTTCTCGCCCGTCTACCAGTCAGACTATCCTGGACCAGCTCCACTTGCCTCATCGAAGACTGTTTCGTCTGATCTTGACACGGAAGTGAGCTACAGTCTACACGCATCGCAGAGAATCTTGCAATGAGTTTATAATATTTAACGGTTCACAATAAAGTGTACACTCACCTAAAGGGTTATAAGGAACGCCTGTTCAATTTGATATTTCTGTTCAATTATGGTGGTGGTGTAATGGTGGGGGGGATGTTTTCTTGGCACACTTTAGGCCCCTTAGTGCCAATTGGGCATCGTTTAAATGCCACGGCCTACCTGAGCTTTGTTTCTGACCATGTCCATCCCTTTATGACCACCGTGTACCCATCCTCTGATGGCTACTTCCAGCAGGATAATGCAAATGTCACAAAGCTCGAATCGTTTCAAATTGGTTTCTTGAACATGACAATGAGTTCACTGTACTAAAATGGCCCCCACAGTCACCAGATCTCAACCCAATAGAGCATCTTTGGGATGTGGTGGAACGGGAGCTTCGTGCATCCCGCAAACCTCCATCAACTGCAAGATGCTGTCCTATCAATATGGGCCAACATTTCTAAAGAATGCTTTCAGCACCTTGTTGAATCAATGCCACGTAGAATTGAGGCAGTTTCTGAAGGCGAAAGGGGGTCAAACACAGTATTAGTATGGTGTTCCTAATAATCCCTTAGGTGAGTGTATATGCAGAAACGTCTCATGTAAATTCAATGCATAGCAAAATGAAAGTGTTTTTAATTTAGCTTGAAACAAGGAATGAAGCCAATCTTCTCTTTTACACAGAGGGATATGCGTGTGACGTGACGTTCGTGTCGTACGCATGCTGAGGGAGCGGACGCTGGGCAACAGCCCCACCAGACTGGTGAAACAGCTGAGGGAGAACCATGGGGACAGTGGCTTGACCGCTCGCCGCACTATATGGAGGAGTGTGCTGGTTTTGTCAACCGCCCCAGCCTCTTACCCGTCGTGTGCCAGAAGCCTCCGGAGCCCATCGACGTCCCTACTAGCCAGCGGCTGCTATCAGTTTACGGGAGGGACATTGTCAGCCGTATGGATCATGTCAAGGCTACACTGCAAAACTTTTCCCTGTAAATTGACACTAAAATACTGGCAGCCACATTCTGTATTTTTACAGAACCGCAACTGTAAACAATATGTACAGTATTGTACTGTAGTTGCCAGAGACGGTGTGTACTTTTTACATTGTGAACTGTAAATCTTCTCACTCACTCATTCACTCACTCACAGCAATTTACATTCTGGCAGCTGGGTTGCCAGCAAATGACTGTTTTTTTTTTCAGAACTATGACTGTATTAACTACTGTATTATACTGTTATGCCACTTCATTATTACAACATGTTTTATATATTGCAATAAATGTTATTTCTACAGAGAATATCATTTTTCTTCAAACTTTTACTTCCATATCAGTAGTCTCAAATGGAAATAGAAAACAATAGTCTTAGAATTTTAAACGTTTATTTCCGATGCAAAGGCCAGAAAATGTGTTCGTGTAAACATTTTGGCTGAAATGTCAGCGGTACGAAATAAATAAATTCACTCAACGGTCAACAATTAACAGAACATTAACGATCAAGTGCCCCCCACGAATTAACGCATTATATAAACATGTTGGTAGGAATGCCAGCTGTACTTTTGTGTTGCAATTAACAGTTGGCAGCACATCATTAACAGTGCGGTAACCTCACTTCCTTTTAGTCCAATTACAGTGGAGAGTGGAAGTGTCTATACACGGTTCCATTCGAATTGTGTAAAAGTTTTTTCAGAAGAAAGGAAACCTGCGGGTGCACAGTAGTGTTCTTTTTTTGCACAACTTGGCCAGTTTTCATTGACGTCACTTTCACCTTGGCTTTTGATCCACGCTCCGGGTTGGTGTTGAGAAAGCATCTACTAGGCAGAAAACAAACAAAAATGATTATTAAGTTTATGCCTCTTTCTCTCTCTCTCTCAACCAGATGTCTTTCAAGAATTTGTTTGGATAGTAAACACACCAAAATTGCGATTTTATACTTGCCAGATCCGAGTGGGTTCGCCACTTCAAAAGCGTCTTGATACAAGATTAAAGCCAATGAATCTGTATCATCTTTTAACGGCACATTGTCATCAACATTACTGCCATCCCACACATCGCCGAGGACAAAATCATTTGCTTTAATTTCAGATCGTGAATTCTTATGTTGTTCTAGAACTGATTTACAGCAGAACAGAGCTTCTAAACTTTGCTTAGTGGGAATGTAGTGAGCAAAGCTTTCCTTGCCAGATTCATTTTTACCGAGGCAGATGGGGACAGGTTCAACATACTTGAAATTGACCTCATAGAAAGACTTTCTCCTCTTATCACCGTGTAGTGCATGGGTATTACACATCCGAAAAAGATCATCGGTTTTCATAATGTCTTCGCCATTCTTGATATCATTTTCAGAAATTCTGAGTGTAGTTCATTCTTCACTAACCCTGGGTAGCAAATGAGACTAATATCGAATATTATCCATCTATGGCTACTATCGTGGATGTCCTGCAGCCCCTCGGTTACCGACTGAATTACAGATGATGGGAGAATGTGCTTTGCCTGCGATTTGAGATAAAACGTTTGGCATATTCTGCGACGAAAAGCCGAGGATATACCTGGATATATGTGAGGTCAGTGTTGATGCATAAGAGAAGCTTTCGTTACACTTAAATGGGCGAGGCGCTCTGGGTGCCTTCTTTGATATGACACTTCAGGTGTAAAATGAAGTTTTTCAAATCACCAACGTACATCTTTCCTGACAAGACACCAATGTCACAGCCCAACGTGTGAGCATTACCTATGAATTGCTCAGCAGACGTATTTGTGTCCCTCTTTTTGTGATCCCTGAATACGTGAGCCTTAAAAGCAGCAAACTTTCTGAAGCTTCTGGGGCAACCAGGAAAACCACATTTCAAATGAGCATTAGGAACATGACTATGTATTTTCATGTGCTGGCAGTATGATGAGACCGGCTCAAATCATGTACCGTCACAGAACTGACACCACATCATTTTTGTGAACAAGTGAATTATAGCTGTAAGGCTATTTATGATGAACTTAGGTGCGCATTCACGGTCGATCTTCGTCAGATGGAAAAAAACAAGAATCGAAAAAATCAAACGCAGGGTCGTGCGAATGGCATGATCAATGTTCACCTATCAAAGGATATAAATATATATATATATATATATCAAAGTTAATTGGTGAATAGTTGAGAACAGACTGAACTATTCACTCGGGTTTTAACCCACGTGTAACCGTGGCGCATTTATGCAAGTGCAGTGCATATACATGTTACACCCACTAGGGGGCCGTAAGGGTCACTGTTGTGCCGGTTAAGGAGGGAGAGGGAAGAACGTTGTTATGTGCGCTAATGGCAGCACGAGCCTCTTATTGTTGTGTTGTAATGAAGATGTCAATTTGAGACATATCCTCTCTGGACATGGAGTTCTGGTTTACCGCTGATCGTGAAGTGAGTACACGACGGTAACGTTACAGGCTAAGCTAAGTGAAGTCACAAGGCGCCGACAGACAGCAACCTACAGCACGTCTTTTCCAGCTCGTCTCGGTGTTTTCACGCGCGTGAACGTAAATGTAATCAAATGTAAATAAAAGTAAATAAAAGTGGACGAGCGAGAGAGTCTCGATCCTTCCCGACGACGACCCAGCAGCCCAGGAGAGCTCTCAATCCCGCTCGCCACAAAGAGAACTTTTCGACCGTCCACTATTTATACTACTACATAGCGACAGTATTTCAAACGGTGGTAACACGAAAAAATTCCATTAACGTTTCATGCTGAGAGATAGTCAGGAAATCGTTTCTCATACACGTTATTGTCTAAAGGGACCCCGACACGCAATTATATGTATAATGACTTATAAAACATGGCAAAATGGCACACAGACCCTGCAAAGTGCTACTCGTTAATTATTCAAAACGACAGCCAATGGCAAGTCTCCAACGTCAGCCCAAGCAATAACTGGACAAAGAAAAGACTTGTCCGACTTCATGCGTCGACGCAAGCATCTGCAGTCGGCTGACAACAGCAACGCGTTCTGGATTGACAATTTGTCCGACTTTGATCGGCGCTGCAGCCGCCTTACGATCGATCACACACACGTGCCATCAAAGTACCGCGAGAGCAACGCGAGACCTGCCTGTTTGCGCGTTCGGCTGTGTCCAATCAGACGAGTTTTTCATTTTTTGCTGAGCGAATGGCGTTCTCCTGCTCCATCTTTGCGAGGATTCCCTGGCCAATCACGCGCCGTATCTTCTTCTTTGCTGAGCGAATGGCGTTCTCCTGCTTCATCTTTTCATCGTTGATCAGCCAATTGCCGCGAAGAGGCGGGGCTGTTTTTATTCTCATGTGTTACTGTAGCTGTCGGAACGTAGCGGATCGGCAAGTTCATAAAGTGCATTTCTACAGCGAGAAAGCGAGCTAGGTAAGATAAACTGCTTTCACAACTACAAACAAATTCACATTTCATTTTTTTGCGTTTAAATGAATTAATTTAGCGAATAATGGAGGTGTTTTTCGTGTTATCGAGGGTGCTTGAGCACCTGCCTGTTTGGCCCTTAATGGCGAAAGTGCCCTTTTGTTGAGGCAACAAATATATATTTTTGTAATTAAAGGCCCTTTTGTGAACGCCCCCCAATCTAACTATTAGAAAAATGAATTATAATAATTTAACCCCACATTAAATTACCCCCGTGATGACCTTTCACCTGACCACCTCATCTGGCACGCCCCCTCACGTTCAGACGCCTTCAGTAGTTTAGCGCCTCGTCCAGGATACAAACCATTCGCGGAGCGGTGTGCTTGTCTACTTATTATTGTTATTATCATAAGTAGGGTTAGTATTTTACAGGAACGCCGAGAAGAAAGCGTGCACAGCGTTTGTGTGTGTGTGTGTGTGCCCTGAACGGAAGTGACGTTAGCTGAGCAGCTAATGCTACATCTACACACAGCGATATATAAACACAGGTGCGTGTTCACTTCTTGAATCGATCTTTGCTGTTTGGGGGAGAACAGTTTTGACGGGCGTCGAGGGGTCTGCTCTTGATGTTGTTTGACTAGAACTGTTAATACTTTGGAAGTATTATTATGACAGTATGTACGGTAGAGTGCCTTCAAAACAGTGATCAAAATAGCGGTTCAACAGGCTTATTCTGATTTTCTCTTCCTCCGAATTATACTCGTCAGTGTTGTTTTTCTTATCATCGTTATCATTTAAAAAAAATGAATAAATTCAGAAGAGGGTTAGAACAGAATGACATTTTTAATATGACAAAACAGCTGTTGTTCTGTACATCAGAGAGGAACCTTAAAGGGACAGTTCACCCCAAAATAAAAATGACATCATCATTTACTCGCCCTCAGATTGTTTCAAACCTGTATACATTTCTTTGTTCTGCTAATCACAAAGGACGAATGTCAGCAACAAAACAGACCTTATCCCCCATTGACTCCGATATATTTATTTTCCCTACTATGGCAGTAAATGGGGGACGAGATGTGACATTCTTCCAAATATGTGTTCAACAGAACAAAAACAATTTCAATTTTTGGGCAAACTATCCCTTTGAAGTTTGGACGATTTATTCACATCGGTTTCTAATCCGAGACTTATTCATAGGTGCAATAAAACATTTTTATACTTTTAAACATTAGAATGGTCTTTTCTGTTTCTTTTTCAAAACCGCATCATGACATTTGCTGCTGTATCAATACGGAAGCATCCATATTCATACATATATCAGCAAGGAATTCATGGCGATATACAGTATTGATGTTTTGAGCACAGCCCTATTTATAGCCTTGTTCCATGTGCCCCTTTTTTACTTTGAGCACCTGCCCCTTTAAAGGTCTCTGCACGGCCCTGGTGACCAGTCGTTCTAAACGTGCTTCAAATGTGTCGGAGATGTCTAAAAAGTCACACGAGGCCTCCGGGGACAATGTGGATGTCCCGTCCGCGACGGTTTTGCCCGGACAGGGGTTTGGCCCTCTGAAGCTGGCAACAGACCTGCTCCCCGTCGGAAAAAGTGGTTTGAAGTCTTTCAGAGGGTAAGTACTGACAAAAGTTCATGAGAAAACGTGCCTAAACCCATTGAATACAACCTAGAGGTCTTTATTTGTACAGATGGATTCATGTCCGATACAGGTCCGTGGCCAGGCAACACTTTTTGGTGGAGCACAGAGATGCCTTTGTGGATTCCACACGCCTAAGGTACGCATGTCAGACGTTCAGGTATTCATCTCTTTCATGTCACGTCACAATAGGACCGCACAACCCTTTTTGTGACGAAAACTCCTATGCCTTCAATGTGCTCCGCTGTGCAAAACCAGTTGGGATTTGTAGGTTTATAAAGCTGGATAAAGTCACGCTGCCGTTTACATCCCTGACCATAGACTAGAACGTTTGCTCTGTCTAGTCTCGTGGCTCATGCAATGATGAAATTGGGGGACAGAGGTCATGGTAAAAGGCTCTGGATGTTTTTTCACCATTGTTCAAAAAATGTTTTATCTAAAAGCATTTTAATTTGACCTCAAACAGTTGAGATGTCAGCATCCATTTCCATGAATATGTACGTTGGATAAAAAGCTTCGTAACTTGAACATATTCTATGTGTACTTACTACTGTGTCAGTAAAGAAAAAGACAACAAACTAGACGCATCCTCAGATTACGAAGCACATTTATGAGCTCTTGGCACAAAAACATCGAAAGGAATGCATTTTTATAAAGGCCGGTTATTACGGATTTTCTTTTCACCGAGTGTTACATTAATAAAGCGTCTCCTACTTCCGCTTCTGCCCTCAGACTCTCGCTGGCGTACGCGGGTGGATCGTGGATTAAATATAGAAATGTCTGCGAATATGACATTTTGCGAGGCCTGTGCTTATTTTGATCTTTAAAAAAGAACACCACGACCGAAAGGTGATTGAAACCTGCTTTCCACGCTCTCGATTCTTCTTTTACCAGGCCACAAGTGCTCCACCTGCCTCCGCTCCTACTTCTGTACCGGCCTCTGCCGCAGCCCCAACCATTACACGGCCTGCACTTCACTTATCGACGGTACGTGTTCTTTTCATATTTGAGATCGTTTAAGATCGTTTGTGTATTCTTGTGATTTTACGTGAATGACAATCCGTTCTGTCATCTCCCTCTTTTAGTGTGTTTGGAGGATCCATTAGTTCAGCAGCCAAACCAAACCCGAATGTACCGAGGCGGATCCAGGTGATTTGAAAAAGACCTTAATATGTTTTATCATTTTCACCGTCATTATTACGTTGATGTTAATCATGTGCAATATGTATATTCGCAGCCTGCTAGTCAAAGTGCTTCTCCTTCAGCCGGACCTGTTCTTGCATCCTCGGTGAGCACCCGTCTATTTCTTCCGGCATGGATCTACAATTGGGGGTACGTTTCACATCGACCAAAAGGTACAGAACAAATATGCTTTCTCAATAAAATGACTGTTGGTTCAGCTTATGTATGTTATAAGTGTTACTTTCCTGCTAGTTAACAAGCGTAATCATTAACCACCATTTTGATATTACAAGAGAAAGGATGTTTTCCCTGGTGAATTCCTCAACTGCGTTTCAGACTGTACGCCATTTCACTCTGTGATTAAGCTCTACACTTCTAACACGTGTATCTAAGCGTTCTTTTATCTGTTCTGCCACATGCGCAGTCATTGTTTTAGGATCGTTAGTTTTTGAAATGAAAAATCTGCCTTTGAGTTCCTTTTGTTTGAAAAAAGAACTTGAGAGAAACAATGTGGTAATGTTTATATTACGTCTCTACTTTTTCGTTGCTTTTGAATCAGCAGCATGTTGCCTCTTCTACGCCTGGCCCTGCTCCCGCAGCCGAGCCAGATCAATTTTGGCTGCCTCCTGAAATAAGAAAGACGACCCCGTCACAGGATCAGAGGTGGATTGCCTCTGGTATGAGCCACCGGTCCCTTCTCTCATCTACCGCCCGGCTCCGTCTCCAGACCGCTTTTTTACATCACGGGCTTCTGGTATGGATGCCGTAGCACTTGTGGACTTGTTTAGACCGTCCTGTCCTACATGTGGGAAGCAGCTGACTGGCTATGGCGTCCACAAGAGAGCATCGACAGGTACTACCTTATGCTTGCAGAGACTCTCGGGTGAACTGTAACTGTTTCTCGCCCGTCTACCAGTCAGACTATCCTGGACCAGCTCCACTTGCCTCATCGAAGACTGTTTCGTCTGATCTTGACACGGAAGTGAGCTACAGTCTACACGCATCGCAGAGAATCTTGCAATGAGTTTATAATATTTAACGGTTCACAATAAAGTGTACACTCACCTAAGGGTTATAAGGAACGCCTGTTCAATTTGATATTTCTGTTCAATTATGGTGGTGGTGTAATGGTGGGGGGGGATGTTTTCTTGGCACACTTTAGGCCCCTTAGTGCCAATTGGGCATCGTTTAAATGCCACGGCCTACCTGAGCTTTGTTTCTGACCATGTCCATCCCTTTATGACCACCGTGTACCCATCCTCTGATGGCTACTTCCAGCAGGATAATGCAACATGTCACAAAGCTCGAATCGTTTCAAATTGGTTTCTTGAACATGACAATGAGTTCACTGTACTAAAATGGCCCCCACAGTCACCAGATCTCAACCCAATAGAGCATCTTTGGGATGTGGTGGAACGGGAGCTTCGTGCATCCCGCAAACCTCCATCAACTGCAAGATGCTGTCCTATCAATATGGGCCAACATTTCTAAAGAATGCTTTCAGCACCTTGTTGAATCAATGCCACGTAGAATTGAGGCAGTTCTGAAGGCGAAAGGGGGTCAAACACAGTATTAGTATGGTGTTCCTAATAATCCCTTAGGTGAGTGTATATGCAGAAACGTCTCATGTAAATTCAATGCATAGCAAAATGAAAGTGTTTTTAATTTAGCTTGAAACAAGGAATGAAGCCAATCTTCTCTTTTACACAGAGGGATATGCGTGTGACGTGACGTTCGTGTCGTACGCATGCTGAGGGAGCGGACGCTGGGCAACAGCCCCACCAGACTGGTGAAACAGCTGAGGGAGAACCATGGGGACAGTGGCTTGACCGCTCGCCGCACTATATGGAGGAGTGTGCTGGTTTTGTCAACCGCCCCAGCCTCTTACCCGTCGTGTGCCAGAAGCCTCCGGAGCCCATCGACGTCCCTACTAGCCAGCGGCTGCTCAGTTTACGGGAGGGACATTGTCAGCCGTATGGATCATGTCAAGGCTACACTGCAAAACTTTTCCCTGTAAATTGACACTAAAATACTGGCAGCCACATTCTGTATTTTTAAACCGCAACTGTAAACAATATGTACAGTATTGTACTGTAGTTGCCAGAGACGGTGTGTACTTTTTACATTGTGAACTGTAAATCTTCTCACTCACTCATTCACTCACTCACAGCAATTTACATTCTGGCAGCTGGGTTGCCAGCAAATGACTGTTTTTTTTTTCAGAACTATGACTGTATTAACTACTGTATTATACTGTTATGCCACTTCATTATTACAACATGTTTTATATATTGCAATAAATGTTATTTCTACAGAGAATATCATTTTTCTTCAAACTTTTACTTCCATATCAGTAGTCTCAAATGGAAATAGAAAACAATAGTCTTAGAATTTTAAACGTTTATTTCCGATGCAAAGGCCAGAAAATGTGTTCGTGTAAACATTTTGGCTGAAATGTCAGCGGTACGAAATAAATAAATTCACTCAACGGTCAACAATTAACAGAACATTAACGATCAAGTGCCCCCCACGAATTAACGCATTATAAACATGTTGGTAGAATGCCAGCTGTACTTTTGTGTTGCAATTAACAGTTGGCAGCACATCATTAACAGTGCGGTAACCTCACTTCCTTTTAGTCCAATTACAGTGGAGAGTGGAAGTGTCTATACGGTTCCATTCGAATTGTGTAAAAGTTTTTTCAGAAGAAAGGAAAACCTGCGGGTGCACAGTAGTGTTCTTTTTTTGCACAACTTGGCCAGTTTTCATTGACGTCACTTTCACCTTGGCTTTTGATCCACGCTCCGGGTTGGTGTTGAGAAAGCATCTACTAGGCAGAAAACAAACAAAAATGATTATTAAGTTTATGCCTCTTTCTCTCTCTCTCTCAACCAGATGTCTTTCAAGAATTTGTTTGGATATAGTAAACACACCAAAATTGCGATTTTATACTTGCCAGATCCGAGTGGGTTCGCTTCAAAAGCGTCTTGATACAAGATTAAAGCCAATGAATCTGTATCATCTTTTAACGGCACATTGTCATCAACATTACTGCCATCCCACACATCGCCGAGGACAAAATCATTTGCTTTAATTTCAGATCGTGAATTCTTATGTTGTTCTAGAACTGATTTACAGCAGAACAGAGCTTCTAAACTTTGCTTAGTGGGAATGTAGTGAGCAAAGCTTTCCTTGCCAGATTCATTTTTACCGAGGCAGATGGGGACAGGTTCAACATACTTGAAATTGACCTCATAGAAAGACTTTCTCCCTCTATCACCGTGTAGTGCATGGGTATTACACATCCGAAAAAGATCATCGGTTTTCATAATGTCTTCGCCATTCTTGATATCATTTTCAGAAATTCTGAGTGTAGTTCATTCTTCACTAACCCTGGGTAGCAAATGAGACTAATATCGAATATTATCCATCTATGGCTACTATCGTGGATGTCCTGCAGCCCCTCGGTTACCGACTGAATTACAGATGATGGGAGAATGTGCTTTGCCTGCGATTTGAGATAAACGTTGGCATATTCTGCGACGAAAAGCCGAGGATATACCTGGATATATGTGAGGTCAGTGTTGATGCATAAGAGAAGCTTTCGTTACACTTAAATGGGCGAGGCGCTCTGGGTGCCTTCTTTGATATGACACTTCAGGTGTAAAATGAAGTTTTTCAAATCACCAACGTACATCTTTCCTGACAAGACACCAATGTCACAGCCCAACGTGTGAGCATTACCTATGAATTGCTCAGCAGACGTATTTGTGTCCCTCTTTTTGTGATCCCTGAATACGTGAGCCTTAAAAGCAGCAAACTTTCTGAAGCTTCTGGGGCAACCAGGAAAACCACATTTCAAATGAGCATTAGGAACATGACTATGTATTTTCATGTGCTGGCAGTATGATGAGACCGGCTCAAATCATGTACCGTCACAGAACTGACACCACATCATTTTTGTGAACAAGTGAATTATAGCTGTAAGGCTATTTATGATGAACTTAGGTGCGCATTCACGGTCGATCTTCGTCAGATGGAAAAAAACAAGAATCGAAAAAATCAAACGCAGGGTCGTGCGAATGGCATGATCAATGTTCACCTATCAAAGGTATAATATATATATATATATATATCAAAGTTAATTGGTGAATAGTTGAGAACAGACTGAACTATTCACTCGGGTTTTAACCCACGTGTAACCGTGGCGCATTTATGCAAGTGCAGTGCATATACATGTTACACCCACTAGGGGCCGTAAGGGTCACTGTTGTGCCGGTTAAGGAGGGAGAGGGAAGAACGTGTTATGTGCGCTAATGGCAGCACGAGCCTCTTATTGTTGTGTTGTAATGAAGATGTCAATTTGAGACATATCCTCTCTGGACATGGAGTTCTGGTTTACCGCTGATCGTGAAGTGAGTACACGGTAACGTTACAGGCTAAGCTAAGTGAAGTCACAAGGCGCCGACAGACAGCAACCTACAGCACGTCTTTTCCAGCTCGTCTCGGTGTTTTCACGCGCGTGAACGTAAATGTAATCAAATGTAACTAAAAGTGGACGAGCGAGAGAGTCTCGATCCTTCCCGATGACGACCCAGCAGCCCAGGAGAGCTCTCAATCCCGCTCGCCACAAGAGAACTTTTCGACCGTCCACTATTTATACTACTACATAGCGACAGTATTTCAAACGGTGGTAACACGAAAAAATTCCATTAACGTTTCATGCTGAGAGATAGTCAGGAAATCGTTTCTCATACACGTTATTGTCTAAAAGGGACCCCGACACGCAATTATATGTATAAATGACTTATAAAACATGGCAAAATGGCACACAGACCCTGCAAAGTGCTACCTCGTTAATTATTCAAAACGACAGCCAATGGCAAGTCTCCAACGTCAGCCCAAGCAATAACTGGACAAAGAAAAGACTTGTCCGACTTCATGCGTCGACGCAAGCATCTGCAGTCGGCTGACAACAGCAACGCGTTCTGGATTGACAATTTGTCCGACTTTGATCGGCGCTGCAGCCGCCTTACGATCGATCACACACACGTGCCATCAAAGTACCGCGAGAGCAACGCGAGACCTGCCTGTTTGCGCGTTCGGCTGTGTCCAATCAGGACGAGTTTTTCATTTTTGCTGAGCGAATGGCGTTCTCCTGCTCCATCTTTGCGAGGATTCCCTGGCCAATCACGCGCCGTATCTTCTTCTTTGCTGAGCGAATGGCGTTCTCCTGCTTCATCTTTTCATCGTTGATCAGCCAATTGCCGCGAAGAGGCGGGGCTGTTTTTATTCTCATGTGTTACTGTAGCTGTCGGAACGTAGCGGATCGGCAAGTTCATAAAGTGCATTTCTACAGCGAGAAAGCGAGCTAGGTAAGATAAACTGCTTTCACAACTACAAACAAATTCACATTTCATTTTTTTGCGTTTAAATGAATTAATTTAGCGAATAATGGAGGTGTTTTTCGTGTTATCGAGGGTGCTTGAGCACCTGCCTGTTTGGCCCTTAATGGCGAAAGTGCCCTTTTGTTGAGGCAACAATATATATATTTTTGTAATTAAAGGCCCTTTTGTGAACGCCCGCCCAATCTAACTATTAGAAAAATTAATTAATAATAATTTAACCCCACATTAAATTACCCCGTGATGACCTTTCACCTGACCACCTCATCTGGCACGCCCCCTCACGTTCAGACGCCTTCAGTAGTTTAGCGCCTCATCCAGGATACAAACCATTCGCGGAGCGGTGTGCTTGTCTACTTATTATTGTTATTATCATAAGTAGGGTTAGTATTTTACAGGAACGCCGAGAAGAAAGCGTGCACAGCGTTTGTGTGTGTGTGTGTGTGGTCTGCCCTGAACGGAAGTGACGTTAGCTGAGCAGCTAATGCTACATCTACACACAGCGATATATAAACACAGGTGCGTGTTCACTTCTTGAATCGATCTTTGCTGTTTGGGGGAGAAAAGTTTCACGGGCGTCGAGGGGTCTGCTCTTGATGTTATTTGACTAAAACTGTTAATACTTTGGAAGTATTATTATTACAGTATTTACTATGTGAACATGGGCAACCACAAATCTGACTGGACACCCATGACTTGTGGTGTTCCACAGGGCTCGATTCTTGCACCGCTCCTCTTCAATTTATATATGCTCCCACTTGGCCAAATAATGAAAAAGTACCAAATTGCCTACCACAGCTATGCAGATGACACTCAGATCTACCTAGCCCTCTCACCCAATGATTACAGGCCTATTGACTTTCTATGCCAGTGCATTGATGAAATTAACAGCTGGATGTGTCAACACTTCCTTCAGTTAAATAAAAACAAAACTGAAGTAATTGTTTTTGGTAACAAGGATGAAACTTACAAGGTAAACTTAAGAGGTCTAAAGACACAAAGTAAGGTAAAACATCTTGCTGTCATTTTAGACTCTGACTTTAGTTTCAGCAGTCATGTCAAAGCAATAACCTAATCAGCGTACTACCATCTCAGAAACATAGCCAGAATCAGATGTTTTGTCTCAAGCCAAGATTTAGAGAAACTAGTCCATGCTTTCATCACCAGCAGGGTGGATTACTGTAATGGACTCCTTACAGGTCTTCCCAAAAAGACCATCAGACAGCTGCAGCTCATACAGAACGCTGCTGCCAGGATTCTGACCAGAACCAAAAAATCTGAGCATATCACTCCAATCCTCAGGTCCTTACACTGGTTACCAGTTACTTTTAGAATCAACTTCAAAGTATTATTAATTGTCTATAAATCACTCAATGGTCTAGGACCTAAATACATCTCAGATATGCTCATTGAATATAAACCAAACAGACTTCTCAGATCATCAGGATCAAGTCAGTTAGAGATAACAAGGGTTCACTCAAAACATGGCGAGTCAGCGTTTAGTCATTACGCCCCCGTAGCTGGAATCTGCTTCCAGAAGACATCAGACGTTCACCAACAGTAGCTACTTTTAAATCCAGATTAAAAACACACTTGTTTAGCTGTGCATTCACACCCTGAGCACTGTGCTGGTTTACATCAACTGCACTTCTATTTCTATTTCTAATTTATTTTTATTTTGCTCTCATTCTTTTTATATATACACTCACATTTTTAATCAATTTTATTGCTGTTTTATTGTTTTATAAAATCTTAAAAAGTATTTGTGATCTTAAATTATTTGCATTTTAAAGCTTATTTCTTTCTGTCAATCATTTTATGTAAAGCACTTTGAATTGCCCTTGTGTATGAAATGTGCTATATAAATAAACTTGTCTTGCCTTGCCTTATGTCCAGTGTTGGGTAAGTTACTTTAAAAAAGTAATTAATTACTAATTACATCATCAACGTTGTATTTAAAATACTTTACTAATTACTCTGTCTGAAAAGTAGTTTAATTACTCGATAAGTAATTTAACAAATTACTTTTTAATAGTTTAACATGGAATGTTAATGTTAATAATTACACAGCTCATTTAGAAGCCTGATTCTGATTAGCCAGTCACGACATTACAAGGATTGTTCTTTTAAGATACAGCTTTTCCTCTCGGAAGGTCAGCATATGATAAAAATGAGCTAATAAAATATTTCAAATTCACATTTTATGATTTTGTCATGTGGCAAGTAGACGTGTACTAAGCGGGATAATGTACAAGCAGCTGGCTGTTATCGCGAAATAAGTCCCTTCAGTGTGATACTAGACCCTCCGCTTCACGTCCTGATCACACTGTCAGGGCTTATTTCTGCCATAACAACCAGCTTATCCCTTACTCAAACATGGAATAGTTTAGCCTTTAAGCTTTTTAAAACATTTTATCTTTATTAAAACATACTTTAATACTTAAATGTAACCTTCTTTAGTTAACAGTTATAATATCTCTACAACATTTCTGAATAAAAAATAATTAATTATTAAGTTAAATAAAAAACACAAAAAAGCTTAACTTAAGAAAAGTTAAACATGACAAGTATAAACTGTAAACATGAAACTTTCTTTCAAAGCATACATAATGTATGCAGTTATGTGTTCTTACGAAATGAACTAATTTCTACTTCACTGAAACCTTTAGTTAACGAACAGAATACCTCAGAAAAATATCTGAATAACAAAAACTATACAATTACAGCATAATATCAAGCTGGAAATGTTTTCTTCTTTTCAAAGCTGTGAGCACCATAGTTCATGCCTACTGTATGCAGTGACATGTTTTTCAGCAAAATCTCATTTGTACTATTCAGCTGACAATGCTGCCTTGTTTTTGAAAAAATGGTTGTATCTCATTAATGTAAGAATCTCAAAACGTTTGCTTGACAGTCTGTTCCGTCTGGGAGTGAGCACAAGATTGCCCAGGCTAAAAAGCCTTTCCACTGGTGCGCTTGATGGTGTGGCTGTGTTGTACCTCAGTGGTGTCTTCAGACCCTGCAGGGTTTCTAAGGGGAAATCCTGTCTTCAATCTGTCAAAGACCAAAGTGTCCATCCGTACCTCACCATCATCAGAGAGTTTGAGCCCTTTCAGTCCTGAAAGGCGTATCGTATGTGCTCTGTGCTGAGTGAAGAGGCAACCCGCGGCACTCTGTAGTAAGCATTGCCTAACCATGTCTTTTTCTTTTCGTCTCTGATCCAGCGTAACTTAAATTTGGGCAAAGTGACTGCAGCCAGGAGAGCTTCCTTTGTGTCCATCATAGTGGAAAATCGTACCTTGATTGCCTACGAGAAAAAAATACATCAGACCCTTTTTCAGACACTTAACATAAGAGTTTGACATAAAATAATACAAAATAATAATACAATGATAGTATTAAGCCAAGGGTTAACAAAGGATTGAGCAATTTGTATAAATATTAGATTACCTGAACAATGACATCAGGGAGAGATGCTGTCATCCTCAGCTCATCCCGCAGTGCCAGCGTCCTGGACATTAGAATCTCCAGAGTTGGAAGAAGGGTTCCAAAATAGCAGTTCTCTTCTGCAATATGTCTAGCGCTACAGTGAGTGGCTTCAACACGATACAATATTCCTTTAGGAACAGATACTCACGATCAGTGAAGCATTTTATTCCAAACTGAGTGCAAACAGTATTTAACTCAGTAACTGGAATTTCAGTGATCCTGGACAGGGCGTCGTGAAATGAATTCCATCGTTTGAAGTAGGCACTATAGTTTTTCTTGGAAAAATTCTCTATTAATTCTGAAGCCACAGAAGAACGATTTGCTTTTGTCCACAGCGCAGAACACTTTGAAATTGCACTTCTGTAGAGGGCTTGCCATCTCTCGACATCATGAAAAATTAAGTTCAGTGTGTGTGATGCACACCTTAAGTGTGGAGGGAGAGAAAACTGTCCATCAGAGTCTGTGGTGAGAGTATGCTCAACATCAGTAAATGTCACCTCTTCATCTTCTGATTCATCATCAGAATCAGATTTTTTGAACATTCTAAAAGCTTTGATAAAATTGGACCCGTTGTCTGTCACGGTAGCTGTCACTTTAGAATTAAGTCCATAAGCCGAATGGACTTGCTCGATTTCATTGCCGATAACATCATACGTGTGTCTCCCTCTAACTCTTTTACAAGCTAGTGCTCCATGTCCGCGTACAAAAGTAGAAGGATCAATCCAATGTGCCGTCATTCCGATAAAGCTTTTATTATGGCTGGTCCAAATGTCGGCAGTCGTGGAAATGTATTCCAAACTCTCAAATGTCCCTTTAAGCTCCATTTCCATTTCAGTGTAACACTTATCTAAGTAAGACGAAAACGTCTTTCGATCAGGCAGAGCTGCTTTTTTGCCACACACGGGTATTTTGTGTATTATGCGCCTAAAAGCATAATTGATGCGCCTAACTTGATCGCAGGAGAAGCGATCAAGTCATCACAAGTCCGCTGTAGTACGTGAGTCTGCTATTTACCCCGTTACTTTGTTTTAACTGTTAAACTGGACTGTTGCCTGTTGTTAGTTAAGATTATTTGAGCTTGTTTATTTAATGATTCGTTACCTGATTGCTAAGTTGCTAGCGTTTTTTGTTGCGTTTGTACTGAATTGAAATTGCCGTTAGCCGCTCGTTACGGCTTGACATTATAAGTTTGCACTTAAAAGCACCGAGCTAGTTGATCGCTGTTTGATCCGTGGCCCATTCAAGCCGTTCAGACTTTGTTTTGCTAATCAAGAAGGCGTGTTCCAGCTGTATTCTGTTCGCGCTAATCTCAACACATAGGCCTACTTAAGCACTGCCTCTGCGCTGTCGCGGTAAGCGTCAGCGGTAGCGTCAGCCCTCGTGTTCAGCCTCCTCGAGTGAAGACCGACGAGTGTAAAGACCTGCGACTCTACCTGCGCGACTCCACCGAGCAAGGACACCGGCAAGGCACATCAGTATATTTAACAAACCTTTGCTTTCATCATGTGTTTCAAGTCTATTCCTGTACTCCACCGCACTCTCACGCGCGTCCCATTCACACCTCCCCTTCTACACCTCTGACTCTCTCTGTGGGTCTATGGAACTGCCAGTCAGCTGTGAACAAGACTGACTTCATCCATGCGTTTGCCAGCCAGTCTGACATTCACATTCTTGGTCTTACTGAGACTTGGATTCGTCCTGAAGACTCAGCCACACCCGCTGCTCTCTCCACAAACTACTCCTTCTCTCACACTCCCCGCCAAACTGGAAGAGGAGGAGGCACAGGTTTGCTTATCACCAATGACTGGAAATATTCCACACTATCTTCCCTATGCAACAACTATTCATTTGAATACCATGCTGTTAATATCACTTTTCCCACTCAGCTCAGCGTTGTTGTAGTTTACCGACCCCCAGGTCCTCTTCACGACTTCATTGAAGAGTTAGATGTGCTGCTCTCATCATTCCCGGAGGATAGCGGCCCTCTTGTAGTCTTTGGGGACTTCAACATCCACCTGGAGAAGCCCTATGCTTCTGACTTCCACACCCTCACCGCCTCGTTCGACCTCACGCGCCTCGTCACAGCCAGTACTCACAGATCTGGAAACCAGCTGGATCTCGTCTACATCCGTAACTGCACCACAGATAACATTCAAGTCACACCTCTTCACATCTCGGACCACTTCTTCATCACTTTCAACATGCTCCTTCCTACATGCACCACACCAACACCACCACCCGTTCACTTTAGACGGAACCTCCGCTCTCTCTCCCCTAGCACACTCTCTGCTAGAGTGACATCCTCTCTTCCCTCCAACTTTGCATCTCTAGATGCTGACACTGCCACGGACACCTGCTCAACACTTACATCCTGTCTAGATAACCTTTGTCCTCTGTCCTCCAGACCGACTCGTGCCACTCCCCCCTGCCCCTGGCTGTCTGACATCATCCGTGAACAACGTAGTACACTCAGGGCTGCTGAAAGGAAATGGCGCAAGACCAAGAATCCTGCTGACCTCGGGGACTACCAGTCACTACTCTCCTCTTTCTCTGCTAGTGTTACCACAGCTAAAATGTCTTTCTATACCACCAAGGTAAGCAATGCACCTAACACTCGACAGCTTTTCAAGACATTTAACTCTCTTCTTTGCCCCAATCCTCCCCCGCCCACTTCATCATTGACTGCGGAAGACTTCGCTGTATTTTTCACTGACAAAACATCATCCATCAGCAAACAATTCTCGGTACCTCAGACCTCGGGAAACACCTCCCACACTCCAACCATCGAACTATGCTGTTTCACCCCCCACTAACGGACACTGAAGTCACCAGGCTTCTCTCCAGCCCACCCACCCCACCACCTGTCCCCTTGACCCTATCCCTTCTGATCTCCTTCAGGCCATATCCAGCACGCTCACACCTGCACTCACACACATCATCAACACCTCCCTGCTCACCGGCACTTTTCCATCCACATTCAAACAGGCCCAGGTCACGCCCCTACTGAAGAAACCAACATTGGACCCTTCTACTCCCGACAATTACAGACCTGTCTCTCTCCTCCCATTTAGCAAAAACACTTGAAAGGGCAGCTTTCAACCAGGTCTTCCTACCTATTCCAGAATAAACTACTGGATGACAAGCAGTCTGGCTTCAAAACTAACCACTCCACTGAGACGGCACTGCTATCGGTCAGAAGCACTGCGGCCTGTAGCCAAAAATCCTCGGTCCTGATTCTGCTAGACCTATCTGCAGCGTTTGACACTGTCAATCCCAGATACTGCAACCCCTGTCATCGCTAGGAATCTCAGGCTCTACCCTCCGCTGGTTCAAATCCTACCTCTCCGACAGATCCTTCAGGGTGTCATGGAGGGGCTCGCTGTCCACTGCTCACCACATGATCACTGGGGTCCCTCAGGGGTCGGTGCTTGGACCGCTGCTTTTTTCCATCTACACGACATCCTGGGACCCATCATACAGGCACATGGCTTCTCGTATCACTGTTATGCCGACGACACCCAGATCTACATCTCGTTTCACCCAGACGATACCACTGTAACAGCTCGCATTACAGCCTGCCTCGAGGACATCTCAGCTTGGATGAAAGGGCATCACCTCCAGCTGAACCCTGCCAAGACAGAACTACGGCACACCCTACGGTCCAACACGATCTCAACATCCATCTTGGCAATACTACAATCAATCCACAGCCAGGAACCTCGGAGTCATATTTGATGAACAGCTGTCCTTCAATGATCATATTGCAAAGACAACACGGTCATGCCGATATGCCTTATTCAACATTAGAAAGGTCAGACCCTATCTCACTGAGCATGCGGCACAACTCCTTGTCCAGGCCCTGGTAATCTCAAGGTTGGACTACTGCAATGCTCTCCTTGCTGGTCTTCCTGCAAAGGCTATCAAGCCACTTCAGCTGGTTCAGAACGCAGCAGCACGCCTCGTCTTCCAACAGCCCAAAAGGGCTCACGTGACTCCCCTTTTCATCTCTCTTCACTGGCTACCGGTTGCAGCCCGTATCAGATTCAAGTCACTAATGCTTGCCTACAGGACTATCACTGGATCTGCACCGGCTTACTTTCACACTCTCCTGCACTCCTACACCCCATCAAGATCCCTGCGTTCAGCAAACCAGCGGCGTCTTGTATTGCCTTCCCATAAGGGCAGTAAAACGCTCTCCCGCTCGTTCTCATTCACAACTCCTTCCTGGTGGAACATTCTTCCTAACTCTGTCCGTTCAACCACATCTCTCACAACATTTAAAAAACTACTTAAAACCCATCTCTTCTGTGAATACTTGACAGACAAAAAAAAAAAAAAAAAATAACCCTTTCTCTCAACAGGTAGTGGTCTAGCTTTTGTTGAAACCAGTAACTTTGTATTGGCACTTAATGTATTATGGCTCCTGTATGACATATCGCTTATTGCTTCTAAACTCTTTGTAAGTCGCTTTGGATAAAAGCGTCTGCTAAATGTCTAAATGTAAATGTAAATGTAAAAGACTGAGATTCTACAGTACGCAGCGGTAGCATCTCTTCTACTATGTAACCTGCGATCATTTTTTTAAGCTCACCTTCAGACACTTTCTGCGCTGCCGATGTAAAATCCAGTTTTGCCTGCTTAGCAGGGGTGGCCGCACTGCTATATGATGATGAACATGCTGGATCACTTAAAAGTGTTTGTCTATGCAGCCTAGTCAGGTGCTTCAGTAAATTACTTGTGCTATTGACAACGGCCGATAGCTTTTTCTCCCCAGGACATAGCTTACATTTTACCGCAATATTGTTGTCTGTCTGGGTCAAAAAAGTGAAGTAAATGGAATATTTCCATTTGTTAAAACAGCCAATCGCTTCTGCCGAGTCCGACATCTTCCACTTCAAACAACGACACCGTTACGGAGCAAACTGGCACGAAATCACATGCAACTCCACTACTGCTAAGGATTTTAAAGGGGCAGCGTTCACTTTTACCTTTAGATGATAGATTTAGATTTAAGACTAAATAATGATTTATTTAAAAACAGTTCAATTAATTTTGTGTAACGCAAGTACATTATAAGTAACTGTAATAAAGTAACATAAAAACGAACAGTAATGCATTACTCTACTTTTTCAGTGGATAAGTAATTTAATTACAGTATAAGTAACGCGTTACACCCAACACTGCTTATGTCTGTCAACCACAGCAACGGCCCAGGACACCCGTGCTCTTAACTTGAAATGGAATAACCAATGCTAAACCTGCTAATTCCTGGTTCTTGCGAACCTCACAGCCCCATGGGAGGCCCTTTTAGGCCTCCAGGGCACCACACAGATTTTATTTAAGAATTTGGTCGGTTTATTCTAAACTAGTACTGGCCGCAGATAACGTCCTTGTCGTTGGTGACTGGTAGATAACGATACAGATGCCTTAGGAATGGCTTCAAAGACACTCTTAACTCCGGCGTTAGTCAACATGTGTCAGGACCCACTCACCGGCTTAATCATACTTTAGATTTAATACTGTTTTATGGTATAAATGTAGACAACGTTAAAATCCTTCAGCAGAATGAAGACATTTCGGATCATTATCTGGCATTATGTTTGCTTCACTGGGCTAAGGCTGCAAATCAAACTCTTTGTTACAAATATGGTAGAACAATAACTTCAACTACCATAGATGCATTTCTCGATAATCTGTCTGAATTGTCTCAAATCTCTAGCATGGAAAATAACATTGAAGATCTTGACATTACCATTGAAAATTGTAACCACCATCTCGGAAACACTAGACACAGTTGCTCCTCTGCGTTTAAAGAAGATAAAAAATGGTAGCCCAAGACCGTGGTATAATGAACACACTCAGGCTCTAAAGGAAGCGGCCCGAAAAATGGAGTGCAACTTTAAGAAAACTAAATTAGAGGTATTTCGTACAGCATGGAAGGATAGTACTCGAATACAGGAAACCCCTAAAAACGTCAACTTTTCATCACTAAAAGAAGAAAACCAGTAAAACCCTAGGTTTTTATTTAACACAGTCACCAAATTAACAAAAAATAAATTGTCAGCGACTTCAGATTCTGGATATCAGCATAACAGTGATGAATTTATGAGCTACTTCACAAGTAGTCCAAAATATTAGAGAAAAAATTATAACAATGCAACTAGAAGTGAAACCCGCTGAACAAATTAACAACATCACCCCTAAGAAGAAATTGCAATTAATTTCTACTGTAAATCACGATGAACTGTCTAAAATCATTAGATCATCTAAATCAACAACATGCGTGCTAGACCCTATACATACAAAACTACTGAAAGAGATGCTCCCAGAAATTATAGATCCTCTTCTTAGTATTATTAACTCATCTCTGACATTAGGACATGTGCCTATAATGTGGCTGTTATAAGGCCCCTTGTCAAAAAAACAACAACTCTACCCTAGAGAACTAATTAACTACAGGTACAAAAAAAATAGTTTAACTCAATTATGCTCCTTCCTCCAAAGGAATGACATCAATGAAGAATTCCAGTCTGAATTTAGAGCATGTCACAGTACAGAGACTGCTTTGATCAGAGTTACAAATTATCTGCTTTTGCGTCTGACCCAGGTTGTACCTCGTTATTGGTGCTGCTAGACCTTAGTGCTGCATTCAACACCATTGACCGCTGCACAGACTATGTAGGACAGACTACAGTCCTACATAGACTAAAACATAAATCGGCATTAAGGGAATTCTCATGATTCTGCCTCTTCTTGTCAGATATTTCTTGTTTTTTTAGGTAGAATCAGAACGGAACTCCCTGTTAAATGTGGAGAGAGGCTTTTTGGCGCTTTTGGCTTGCCACACTCTCTCAGGTCTGCGTCTGTTCTTACCCTTTCGTCTCGTCGTTGCTTGTTAATTAGTTCATGCCCCGCACCTGTCCCTTCTTGATTTCTTCCCCTTTAAATAGTCCTCATGTTTCATTGTCCTGTGTCGGTCATTGTATATCTTGTGTTAGCTGTATGTGGTTCCACATCCGTGTCGCTGTGAACGTATCACCTCTATCTTAAGTAAGTCTTGTCTTAGTGTTAGTTTATTGTAGTTTTGTCAATTGGGTTCTTCCTAGCATTTCACGACAGGAAATAGCTTTGAAATGGTTTAAGTCTTGTTTATCCGACAGATTTCAATTTGTAGCAATAAACAATAAGGTGTAACGCAAATCGCAAGTCCAGTACGGTGTACCACAGGGCTCAGTCTTCGCATTATACATGCTACCTCTAGGAGATATAATAAAGCGACACAGATTTAGCTTTCCCTGCTATGCTGATGATACTCAACTTTATATTTCCTCGAAGCCCCATGAAACACAGCAGTTCCATCGAATAATGGAATGCATAGTTGATTTAAAAAACTGGATGAGTATCAACTTTTTATTTCTGAACTCGGACAAAACAGAAGTGTTACTTATTGGACCGAAAACCGCCGTACGTAACAACCAAGAATACTGCTTAGCTATTGACGGATGCTCCATAAAACCCTCGTCTTCAGCTTAAAATCTTGGTGTTCTGTTCAATAGTACTCTGTCATTTGAGAGCCATGTCGCCAACATCTGTAAAATTGCGTTTTTTTCATTTTAAGAATATATCTAAACGACGTCATATGCTATCACTGTCAGATGCAGAAAAGTTAATTCATGCATTCATGACATCAAGACTAGATTACTGTAATGCATGCAAGGAAATGACAAAAATTCAGTCTGGCTTTAGACCGCATCATAGCACCAAAACTGCGCTCGTTAAAATTACAAACGATCTACTTATGGCATCTGATAAAGATAACATCTCACTCCTAGTCCTGCTTGACCTTAGTGCTGCGTTCGATACTGTAGACCATAAAATACTTTTAGATTGTTTACAAAATTATACCGATATTCAGGGACAGGCACTACAATGGTTCCGATCTTACTTATCAGACCGATATCAATATGTCCATTTAAATGGGGAACCGTCAAATCTAACGCAAGTAACATTGGATTACCTCAGGGATCGTTTTTAGACCCTTTGTATCCCCCCTATGCTGGGGGGCAGAGGTTCTGTTATGCTACAGCTATATATCTCTTCAAGAACAGATGATTCCTTCAAGCTATCCAAACTGGGTTAGTGCATCAAAGATATAAAACATTGGATGACTTGGATTTCCTTCTTTTAAACTCTAACAAAACAGAAATATTACTTATAGCACCAAAGACACGTAAACAGAATATCTCAGATTATAACCTGCAAATCGAAACCTCATTGTTTTCATGCTGTACACCAGTCAGTCTTGATGTGTCCTGTCAAAAAAGACAGTACAGCCTTGCCTTGTTTTGCACTATGCCATCTACATATTTTGCACATATGCAGTAACTTCTTATACTTACTTTAAACCGCACATATACTGCTGACCTGCCAAACTCTGGGCATGCTTAAATTGATGCAGGGCAAACACTGCTCAACTGAACTGGTAAGATCCTTCGCCTCCTGTCAACTCTGCAGATTTCCATTTCCACTAACCTCCCATTGTGGGAAACGTTTCTCTGATTTTCTGATGAAATGCCCTCTCATTCATTGAAAGGGGAACAATAATTTTTTTAACTGTTGTACCTGTATAAGAGAAATAGTTACCTTTAAAAATATGTCACAGATTTCAGAGATTTTACACTCATGCTGGATAATGCAAGACTGATAACTTCATTATTTAGTATACGACATCATTTATTGCCTTATGTTTACTTTTAACCACATCTGACGCTTTGAAATTTGCCCTGAACATTACATATAGACAGGCCTATGAAGAGATATACAGTATGGTGGTCAAAAGTCATACACCTGATTCTTAATACAGTACAGTGTGACCTGGAAAAACAATGACAGTGTGTGTGGTTTTGTGATAGTTGTTTAAGGGTTTAAAGTTGTCCTGGTCCATTAAACTGTTCCCTGGTCTTTGATTTTTCAGCACTTTCTGCATGTTTGACCAATGTCCAGCTGTGACTATTGTGGCAGGGTAAGAGACACGACGGACACAAGACGGCAGATATAACAAGCCCTGGAAGGGAGTTTATTGAAACACACAGTGAAATAAGTCCCAATCGTGATAACCCGGGGTGCTCGTGGGGAATGTCTGTCGTCCGTGCTCGTGCAATCTTGGTCCTGTTTCCTCACTCGCTCGTATCTGCTGGCAAAGGGAGACAAAGTGTTAGTTGGCGTGAGTTACCAGCCCCAAGTGATCCGTGCACATGGTTTTTATGCCCGGCAGCTAATCAGCCTCAGGTGTAGGCGATCAACATTAACTGCCGGGCTGTTTCCTAGGCGACGCTGATCCTGGATCTGTACCCCCCCGCCACATTCCCCCCCCAAGCGTCGACCTCGTATCTGGGTCCTTGGGAGGCTAGTAAGGGTGGGAGGGAAGTGTCGCCTGACAGACCTTCGTAGTAGCGCAGCTCCAGGACTGCCCACTTCACGGCCAGGGCCTCCTTCTCCACTGCGGCATACCTGGTCTCGGCGGGGGTCAACTTACGACTGATGTAGGTAACCGGGTGTATGTCTAAGAGGAAAAAAGGGCAGCCGAAGTCTGGAGCGTACAGGACCGGTGACGAGGTTAGGGCTTGCTTCAGAGCTTGAAACGCTGCTTCTGCCTCGGCCGTCCAGTCCAGGGTCTCTGGTTGTCCTTTCTTCGTCAGGTCTGTCAGGGGGCTGGCTATCGAAGAGAAGTGGGGTATGAAACACCGGTAGTAGCCCGCCAACCCTAGATGCACGCACCTGAGTCTTGGTGGTCGGTCGGCTAGCCGCCCGCACGGCCTCTACCTTCTGTTCCTGGGGTTTCATGAGTCCCCGACCGATCTGGTACCCCAGGTACTTGGCTTCCGTAAGTCCCAGGTGGCACTTCTTCGGGTTGGCTGTGAGTCCAGCCCAACGCAGCTCGTCGAACACCCTCCGGAGTCGGTCCACATGCTCCTCCCAATTCTCTGAATGAATTACCACATCGTCGATATAAGCAGCTGCATAATTCTGATGGGGCCGTAACACGATGTTCATCATGCGCTGGAACGTCGCTGGGGCTCCGTGTAGGCCAAATGGTAGGACTCGGTACTGCCAGTGGCCGCTGGGGGTGCTGAAGGCCGTTTTTTCTTTGGCCTCAGCCGATAGGGGTACCTGCCAGTAGCCTTTTGTAAGGTCCAGAGTCGAAATGTACCGAGCCCTACCAAGGCGATCCAGCAGCTCGTCCACCCGCGGCATCGGGTACCCATCGAATGAGGATACCTCATTCAGCTTCCTGTAGTCATTGCAGAACCGGAGGGTGCCGTCTTGCTTTGGTACCATCACGATCGGGCTGGACCACGGGCTACGGGATGGTTCGATGACCCCAAGCTGCAGCATCCGTTGTACCTCCTCTTCGATAGCCTTCCGGCGGGCTTCGGGTACACGGTAGGGCCGTTGCCTTACAATGATTCCGGGCCCCGTCCGGATCTCATGCTGGGTCACGTTGGTCCGTCCCGGGTGCTCCGTGAACACACCCCCTGTATTGACGAACCAGGGCCTCTAGCTCGGTCTTCTGAGCGGCGGCGAGCTGCTCTCCCAGGAGTACCACTGGCTCCGCCTCCTGAACGTACGCCGCCACTTGCGCTGGCGGGGCAATCCACCTCTTCAGGAGGTTGATGTGGTACACCTTCTCCTCCTTCCTTCGTCCCGGCTGACGTATCCGGTATGTGACCGGCCCCACCTTCTCTACGACGGAGTACGGACCCTGCCAGGATGCCAGAAATTTTTAAGTGGCCGTAGGCACGAGGACGAGCACTCGTTCACCAGGCTGGAATTCTCGTGCCTGGGCGGGCCGGTCATATACCCTCTGCTGGGCGCGCTGGGCCTCTGCCGGATGTTGCTTCACAATCGGCATCACTCGGTCAATCCGTTCCCGCATCTCTTTCACATGTTCGATCACCGTCCGATGCGGCGCCGGCTGCTGCTCCCATGCTTCCCGGGCAATGTCCAGTAATCCTCTCGGTTGGCGTCCGAACAGCAGCTCAAACGGAGTGAACCCGGTTGGAGGCCTGGGGGACTTCCCGGACCCCAAATAGGACATAGGGCAGCAAGAGGTCCCAGTTGCGCACATCTTCAGCTATCACTCTTCGTAGCATCCGTTTTAGGGTTTGATTAAACCGTTCCACCAGTCCGTCCGTCTGGGGATGGTAGACCGATGTACGCAGTTGCTTGATTCTGAAGAGTTGGCAGAGGTCCGTCATCAGCCGGGACATGAAGGGAGTGCCCTGGGCCGTCAAAATGGCGCCGGGGATACCCACTCGGATGAACATCAAAAACAGCTCCTTGGCGATGTTCTTCGCGGTGGCTTTGCGAAGGGGGATTGCTTCGGGGTATCGAGTGGCGTAATCCACAATGACCAGGATGTGTTCATGACCCCGGGCGGACTTCGGCAACGGCCCTACCAGATCCATGCCAATCCGGCCGAAGGGTACCTCGATGATGGGCATCGGTATTAACGGGCTGGGGGGTGGGCGCCGAGGAGATGTCCGCTGGCAAGTGGGGCAACTCTGGCAAAACCGGTTTACTTCAGCATCAATCCCTGGCCAGTGAAACCGATCTCGGATCCTCTGTAGGGTATTCTGTGTTCCTAGGTGTCCTGCCATCGGGTGCGAATGAGCCAGCTCCAAAACCGCCTCCATCTTGGTCCTCGGCACCACCAGGAGGTGTTTAATTTCCCCCCGCCGTGATGCGACACAGTAGAGTAGGCCATTCTTGACCACGAAGTGGGGGAGAGGGTGAGGCGCGGGGAGTCGGTCTTGTCCTTCCAGCACCCGAATCTGATTCCAACAGTGCTTTAAGCGCTCATCCTCTCGTTGCTTGCGGCCAAAGGCCCCTCCCTCGGTAACCTGATGAAACACATCCATATACACATTCGGGTTGGCACACTCACCCTCTCTCTCGCTGCCGGTGGCCAGGAAGGCTGGTTGGTGAGCTTTGGTCCTTGGAGCCCGTCGCCGTTGGCGGCCCCCGTTGGCCTGCTTTCCCCGGAACGTGGCGGCCATCAGTCGGTCAAATCCCG
Source organism: Triplophysa siluroides (assembly GCA_006030095.1). Lineage (NCBI taxonomy): Eukaryota > Metazoa > Chordata > Actinopteri > Cypriniformes > Nemacheilidae > Triplophysa > Triplophysa siluroides. The sequence continues at coordinate 68,477 of VCII01000282.1, forward strand.
GCCAATCTCGACCTAATATCACCGGTACCGGGAGATCCTGGACGATGCCCACCTCGATCTGCCAGGTTCCAGGTTCCGCTGCGATGGTCACCCGGCGCGCAGGCACGTGTTGAGTGTCGCCATGAATGCAGGTAATGGGAACCATGGATTTACTTGCAGGAAGTGGCCGTACTACCGTCGGTTGAACCAAGGTAATTGCGCTACCTGTGTCGAGAAGGGCCCGGTACGATTCGTTTCCCACCCGGATAACTCTGGTGGGTGCTCCCTGAGGAAGGGTCCGGTGTACAGCACATCCTGCCATCCAAGCTCGAACGCCGGGTGACGGGGGTTCAGTGGGCATGGGTTCGTCCACTGGTTCGGGGGCCTACTCCCTGGTCGCATAGTACCCTCCGGCCGTGGCCTGTCGAATCCTCCCCTCCGGGGTGCCGTCCTCTCTCTCTCTCTGGTGTCTCTGGCCGACGATGCTTCGGCCAGCTCCACAGCCTCGACCAGCTCTTTAGTCGTCCTCGGATTCCTCATACTAACTGACCTTCGAAGATGCCGGGGTAAGGTACGAAGAAGCCGGTCGATCATGACTTTCTCGGCGACTTGTACGGCTGTAGAGTCGTCCACCAGCAGCCAGAGATGCACCAGACGCGTCAGTTGAGCAACCTGCTGCCGAACTGGAACGTGCTCGTCGTAAGTCCACTTCTGGAATTGCTGAGCAGCGCAGGGAGGTGATAATCCTTCCCGGGCGAGGATCTCTGCCTTCAGCATAGGGTAATTGTCGGCCTGGGCGGTCGGCAGGGCGAAATAGGCGCGCTGCGCTTCCCCCGTTAAGAAGGGCGCTAATGTGCGCGCCCACAACTCACTTCCCAAACCCTCTCTGGTAGCGATCACTTCGAAGGTGTGTAGATAAGCTTCGACGTCGTCCTGTGCCGTCATTTTAGTCAGCAGCGAGGCCGCGTGATGGTGAGGTGCGGATCGCGTCATGGTCATTTGCAGCTGATCGATCTCTTGGTCGGCCCGCTCCTGTCTAGCCCGCATCTGGTCGAAGCACTGCTGCTGGCGGACGGTGACGTCTGTAAGTCGGCGCAGTAGTTCCTCCATTTGTTTGACTGCCGAGAGAGAGAGGGTGTCCGTCATTCCTGAGATCAACAGAACGTAAGTGTTAGAAAAAAAAACAATTGCTGAGCCGGTCTCTTACCACTACGCTCGCATTCTCCACCACTTGTGGCAGGGTAAGAGACACGACGGACACAAGACGGCAGATATAACAAGCCCCGGAAGGGAGTTTATTGAAACACACAGTGAAATAAGTCCCAATCGTGATAACCCGGGGTGCTCGTGGGGAATGTCTGTCGTCCGTGCTCGCAATCTTGGTCCTGTTTCCTCACTCGCTCGTATCTGCTGGCAAAGGGAGACAAAGTGTTAGTTGACGTGAGTTACCAGCCCCAAGTGATCCGTGCCAGTCGCGATTTCTTTAAGACTGCAAGGGAAGCTCAGCTTCCCCTATAATTGTCAAAAAATGAATGGTCAAATACATGTACTATTATGTTAACATTTTATTGACTAAAAATGCGTTAAACACGTTCATCTCGAACGAAAACAATTTCGTTCAGAATCAGCTACTTAGGTCGGCTGACTCGATTTCCTTCTCATTCATTCCCGTAGCGTACAGTGCATTACTCTGTTGAAGCCCAGCGTCCATTGACTTCAATGGGGCTGCTTTAAACAGTTTTTTCAGTGCTTAGAAACAAGACGGTCATTGGATAATGCTGCGATTATGTCCCGCCCACGGACGCTCAGCGTCTCTGGGATGAATGGAGGAGTGGGCTGGCCCGGACTCCGAGCGTCTGCGTGATGATTGGAGGGTCTGTCATCTCTTTTTAATCCACTTTTATGTCCTAAAACGCTCGTTTTTTGGGGTCGACAGCTTATAAAAACGTATTTCTTGTTTTTTTTTTAGCTTGTTTGCTATACACATTGTCACATATCAGCTTTTAGACTTTTTTTTTTTTTTATAAATCATAAATGACAAGGAGGCGGCAGCTTCTCGCAATGCAAAGAGACGGTTGGTGTGGGCGTGGGCGTGGTCTTCAGATTATGACGCGTATCACTCTGTGTCTCCATTTCCAACTCAGTCCCATCGCGGATTTTGCATGTGTAGTCGAAAGACAAACTGCTGCAACCTTCATCGTATATTTCACACAATTTCACACCACATTCATTGTTTCAGTTTAACAGGCCATTGAGAGGACACTGGTCAAGTCACTGGAAAAGACTCCTAGTTGGTACGACAGGGTTACAGAGCATTTTCTTGAAAAGGAACGTAGGGCAGAATTTACATATAAATAAATGGACAATTTTTATGATTTAGGCCGAAAATGAGCTTCCCCTCTTTAAAAGATCAGCAGCCGCCACTGATCCGTGCACATGGTTTTTATGGCCGGCAGCTAATCAGCCTCAGGTGTAGGCGATCAACATTAACTGCCGGGCTGTTTCCTAGGCGACGCTGATCCTGGATCTGTACCTGCCCCGCCACACTATACAATGTTAGATTAATCTTTACAGACTGACAACAAGCACTCATACACAACTATTATATGTCAGTGTGTAAAGATCAACTCAACATCAGAGTTACTGCTGGACAGAGGTCAGACATGCAGAAGATACTAAACAACAAAGACTCTGCAGGACCTGGAGGATTTCTCTGAAGATCAGTGTACAAGTTAAATGGCTCATAAACAAAAAGCTCTTAAACAACAGTCAGACAACACAAAAACTATAATTGATTGTCCAGGTACATCATACAGTATTATAAGAATAAGCAATATGTAAACTTTTGAACGGGGTTATTTTTATATATTCAGTTATTATTCTGTGTTGTGGAATATATGTGAAATAATTTGTTCAGGGCAGTACTAAAATAAAAACAAATCTTTAAAATTACACTTATTTGAATAAATTAAATTTCAAAAGTTTTTAGGATTTTGCAAGGTCTATGGAAAATTTCGACCACTGTGTATATTCCATATGATATCATACAAGTTACAATAAAAACCGCACACTCTTTTATATATTCCTATTTTTTATATCAGAATCAGAAAGAGCTTTATTGCCGAGTATGTATGTTTGGACATACAAGGAATTTGTTTTGGTGACAGGAGCATCCAGTACACAGAAACAGCAACAACAGTACACAGAGACCATAACACAATAGAATACAGTACACAGATGATTTAAATAAGGGCCTATGGGTATAAAATTAAGAAATACAATATAACAAACATAAGATAAAGATGTAGAGAGTAAAGCTATGTGTGTATGTAAATTTGTACAACTAAAAAATAAGAATCGACTATTGTAATACAAGGTATGTGCTATATACAGCAGAATTAAATATAATTTACAGAAAAAGTTGTATAAAAATAGATAGTGTATTACCTGCATGATATAATTAATATTGCACTTAAGTATTATTGCACAGATGGCCTGAGGGAAGAAGCAGTTTTCGTGTCTGGTTTTTTTGGTGCTCAGTGCTCTGTAGCGCCGGCAGCATTGTGAAGAGATGATGGCTTGGATGTGAGAGGTGCAGGGGGATTTTCAGAGCCCTTTTCCTCACTCTGGAGGTATAGAGTTGAGGGTGGGCAGGGGAGCACCAGTGATCTTCTAAGCAGTCAGAACCGTCCTCTGTAGTCTTCTGATGTCTGACTTTGTGGCTGAGCAAAACCAGACAGTGATGGATGTGCAGAGGACAGACTCTATGACTGCTGAGTAAAACTGTTTTAATAAGAGTTTGTGGTAGGTTGAACTTCTTTCTGAACTTCAGCAACAAATAATTAAAAGTTAATTTATCAAAATATATAACTTCAGTTTACAACTGCTTTAAAATGTTATAAATATATCTGAAAGTAATCTTTCTGTGCATCGTTTGAAGTGTTCCTAACAAGGTTTAAAAATTTGTCATAATCTTCAAGCAGTTGGGAAAAAACGGACGTGACTACGTCTTTTGACGTAACAACCAGCCAATAGCAGTGTTGCTGATCACTAGTTCTCCTATCGATATATGCTGCCTTTCCAAACAGCGCGTGAGCGTGCATTGATCCCAGACAATTTAATCCAGATATTATAATCAGACACAATGGTGCGTTCAAAGAACCGAATGATCCAGATCATGATTTGCGGGATTAGGTCATCTCGGATGTTTTATTTGATCTTGGATGTAGTAAGCGATGTACAAAGAACGGGCCCCTGGGCCCCGTTCTTCGGTCGCTTACTACATCCTGCGCGCGAACGAGCTCGTGGGATCCCGTTTCCTCGCGTGTAGATCCGTTGTCCTCTCGCGGAAGTTATTTGCCGCGCGCAGCCAGCATCAGCAGTGCGCTTGTTTCTTTTTGGCATTGTAATGCCGTCATAGTCATTCGCGCGATTCGCGCCGCAAGTAGGACTATCGCGTCTTTGCATTGACTTAACATGTAAATCACTCGCGCTTGACGCGCCATTCGCGTTTGGTCTGAACACAAGAGAACAGCTCTCTGTCTCTCCCTCGGTCACTCAGGTTCGCGGGTCTTTTCCGTTAACGTTAAGGGTTTCTTCAGCTTCAGGTTTGTTTTTTACTTCGGTTTGTAGTACTTACTTATTAACCAGTAGAGTTTTGGTAAACGTGGGGTTTGTTCAGACGTGGTGCTTGGTAGAATGCGACTCGCGTTGCGTCTCTGTCTGTCGGAGTTTTTTTTCTTTTTTAAACCGTCAGCTGGCTCTAACCAGTTTTTTAAGGAAGTAGTGGTATAAAACTATATTACAAATTAATTAGCTACACACACACACTCTCTCTGCCGGTCATCTGAGTTTTTTTTTTTTGTTAAACCGTCTGCTGGTTCGAAGTAGTGGTATAAAAAAACTATATTACAAATGAATTAGCTATACACACACACACACACACACACACATACCTGGTGTGGAAATAAAATAAATAAAAAGGAACCAAAAAAAAAAAAAATCACACTGATCATAAAAAAATTAAAAGTTAAAAAAAGAAAGTAATGTTGAGATGAAAACTCTTGTTCATTACATTTTACTTCATAATTGCAAGCGCATGTGTTGTATTCATTGTTGCAAAACTTCTGTACATAGTTCGTTTGTTATCGTGATCAAAACCATTGATCTGAAGCTCAATGCTGATGCTGACATGTAAATAGTTTTCTAATCAGCAATAAATATAACAATTTCTGATCAACCCATATCAATTGCATGCTTAAAATAACATACCGGTTAAAGCCCCACCCATCTCAAGACAACCCGACCCACTTCCAGGTTAAATCCCGCCCACTTCCGGGTTAGGCCCCGCCCAGTCCGAGTACAGATACAGATAATTCATATGGTTAACAGATACAGATACAGATAATGCTGTACTCGCTCATCCCTAGTTCACATTATACATTATACGTTATACATATTGTCCCCGTTCGCGTTCCATACAAATTTCACGCGTTTCGCGTTATACATATTGTCCCCGTTCGCGTTCCATATCTTTAACTTGGGTACGGTTTTAATATTTGTAAGCTAACGTTAAGTCTACCAGACGGGAGTGTGCGTGGAACGCCCCTTTGAGCTAGACATATTAAAACACTGCATTTTCACAGCAAAATCACAAATATACTAAACTATGTAGCATCTTACAGGTTAACTTTACGCTACAGCACTTTAACAACTGCGACTGCAACGCAAAGAAAAGCGTTGTTGGTTAGTAAAACTCACATTTTAAAACACCTGCCTCGCAGTTCTAGGCCATGCTCCTGTATTAACTTATCCTGTCCCGTGGGCTCATGGGAAAGAGAACTATCCCAAGTATCCGTCGCTGGGTGCTTCAGAATGTTGGCGTAACCAGTAAGCCATCCGGGAATTTCTCACCTACTCTTTTATGAACGCTGAGGTTTGGGACATACTACTCTTTCGCCTACTGCTTTTTGCCCACTATATAGTATGGCAGTAGCGGTTTGGGACGCAGCGAAAGGCTCTGCAAGGAAGCAGTCATGTGATTGTAGGCTTGTTTGAGATGCACCTTGCCTCGCCTGAAAATCGTTTGTCAAATAAAATATCTAATTCTTTCGTATACAGCCTTGACATGGTTGAGAATAATATCTAATATAAATTTTAGAACATTTCTCAATTTTAAGCTCAGTTGGCCCAAGAAAAATGCGATAAAAAACGCGAACGCGATCTATTCCATTGACTGGCCTACTCTCGTCTTCTTTTCAGTCTAGGCGAGGTGCATCTCAAAAATGTTTTATCTTCGTAAAAGGTCACACAAGCGCTGCATATGAGTTACGTCATATCTGCAAATTGTTTTTCAGTTGAGAAAAAAACGTATTAAAAGTACCTTACCCAAATTGTTTTGTTTCTTTTTGACCACCAGATGGCAGTAAAATGACCATGTGGAAAGGTTTTAGTGAAATGCGCAGTTCGGTTTTCACGACTTCAGTGCTCTTGTAATTGTACATAGTGACGCAATTTTCTCAAAGGGATTGCATAAAATATTCAATCAAACCCCTTTATGTTATTTCAAATAGTAAAGTCAAATGTCCTTTCAAAGTTCCAAGCTACATTTGGCTTGGTAAAGTCCTGTTTGATAATTGATAACAATATGGGGTTTAGATAGAGTGATGTTCTCAGCCAATCTGGCAACCCTTGAAAACTCTGGTGTTTGTTTTCCCACATGTGGGAGTAGCGTGAAACCGGACACTTTCTTCTGCGCTGCAGACGATTGACCGAGGGAAACACACATTCGTCATGTAACTCTTGCGTCCTAATGCATCAGTAAAAAACGCGGAGTAAATGTTCCAATTGTTACAGTGCAGCGCGTGGATTTAAAGAAGCCGTGGCATCAGCATCACTTGTCTCCGGTAATGACAAACAGCGTTACTTTAATGCTGCTACATTATGCCATTGTGCGATTAAAGCACATACACTGTTTGTTTTCATCTAAGTAAGTGTCTACATTATTGGTCATCGGTTGTTTTTAGTTTAAAGTTTTAATATGTGTTTTATCTTACAGATACACACATACGATATACTTGCGATGTACAAAATACTTGCACAAATATATATATATCCTGCAGGAATAAATTTTTTAAGTAGTCTACTGTATGTCTTTAACAAATAATAAATTAGAAAAGTGTAAACGTCCATAAACTAAGCATGTAACATGTAAGCTGGAGTTTAATGTTAATTGCCTATATATTTCCATAAATAGGCATAGGACTTGTTATGAATTTGTTATTTAATTACGTGTAAAGATGCATTAAGAGCTTTCAAGGCAATCATGCTAAATTGAATACATGGTGTCATTAAACTTGTATTCAGTTGACAGCCGTTTGAGTGAGCGTGTTCTCACAACAGTGGGATGTTTTAATGATGTAGCTCAAACTGTCTGAAAGTGCTGAATATACAGTGTATTTCCCATTATAACACTGTTTATACATGACCCTGAGTTAATAGTCCTCATCAATTCCTACTGTAAATTTGTCTTCGGCACATATTTACATTTATTCACATACTGGGTCCAGATTTTTCTTTTACCACAAAGAGTTAATATAATATATATATATATATGAATACAAGTTACAAGCCTAACCCTATGCCAAAAAAGATGAAAATAGCAATGAAGAATTTATTGCGGTTGATTCGTCATTGCTGGCTGACAACAACGATTATAATAATAATGATAATAATAATAATGGTGGGCCCTAAAACCCATCTCATACAAACAAACATCACTGGTGTGCATCTTGACACAAAACTATGGCACCAATATATTTTAAGATATGTCAGTGCAAGGTTTTTTTTTAGTTAACCCAGCTCTAACAATTATTTTAGTCTGTGTCTATGCTAAAGCCCTGTTCATTAAACCGACCCTTTATGTTTTTTTAATCTGTTGTTATTTTAAATGTGTCTTTTCTTTGACGTTTTTGTGCAGATAACTGTGGTGCAATCTGATTTTATCTGGAAACAGGAATACTAAAATAAGGACTCATGGGAGTCTTTATATAAATTAAAATACATTTTCATGTAAGACACCATTCAGCTATTTGAGACGAGTATTTGAGACGTACTGTATATACAGCCGCAGAAAAAAATAAGAGACTTGAATTCAATTTATTTATATAGGGCTTTTCACAATGTGCATTGTTCCAAAGCAGCTTTACAGGAGCAAATAAGAAAAACAGAAAAGCACAGAAAGGTAAACCACAGCGCAGTGCATGGTGTTTATAGACCAAGCAAGATCATTGTAATAAATAATATCTAATAAATAAATAATAAAATAAATAAATAAATGCAGTCTCCCGGTGAGCAAGCCAACACTGCCCTGCTGTGGCGAGGAACCCAAACTCCAATGATTGATTGATGGAGAAAAAAAAACCTCGGGAGAAACCAGGCTCAGCCGGGAGGGCCAGATCCCCTCTGACGTGTCATAGCTGCACTCAGGGACCCCGACCAAAAGCCACCGAGCAAATGTCCATGAAGAAGAGGGAGAGCCCACCACCCGCGACCCAGGAAGTCCCACTGGCCTAACCGTGCGGGTCCAACCCGGTCCCACTCCAGGATCGACACAAGGGAACAGAGGAACAACCAGAGAAAGATAGTATGGCATAATGTAACTTTATTCCTCTGTTGTCCGACATCGACCCAAAAACAACACCAAACCAGACCCACACAGCCCCAACAAATGAAACTCCCCAAACCACAACCAACAAGAAGTTTGGCAACATTTTTAATGTGGATGAAGGCTGTTTTTTGACATTTGAGATGTGATTTTTAAATGACAGTTGCTGTCTAATATAACCCCGGGTCTTTAACCGTTACACCGTGTCTACACCGGACGTGACAGGCGTGACGCGACATGACAAACTGCTTGTTCTTGATGGGTTAGTAACGTCGCGCCGCGCTGCAAACGGTGTGGACAAAATTGTAATTATAATGTGTTCTAATGCATTTCTAATATCTTTTGTCGTGTGACACGGTGTTAAGAGACCTTTTTGGAGACCCTTTTTCTGATTTTAAAATGTACTATTTACTGTATAGGTATGTGTTTTGTTTCATTCAGTGAACTACTAACAATATTTCTCCTAAATTTTAAATAAAAATATAGTTTCTATTTGCATTTATTTGCAGAAAATGAGACCTGGAGAAACAGATGAAAATAACAGAAATCAGTATTTTTCACACCTTAAGTGATGAAAAGAAAACAAGTTCAGATTCCCCTTTAAGCAATAAAACAGTCCTATTCTACATGTATTTAGGAAAGTTAACAAATATATTTTTTTATGTTTTAAGCTGTATTTTGATGACAGTTTTCATGCGGCTTGCCATGCTGTCAGTCTTTCGCATTTGCATGACTTTATCTCGCTCCTGAGGTTTGATTTTGTTGAAATTCTGGACTGAAATGACCACAATACATTTAGAAATGGCGATTTGAAATGAAGATTGGGAGTGATATCTTAATTATTTCCGCGGCTGTATGTCAGATGTGGGAAAAGAACGTGAGAAGCATGTTTTTTTTTTCTGCCTGTTAGATTTACAGTTATGTGAGTTGCATAGCAGCCACATGAGCTCACAATTCTGTCCAGTCTTTGTGCTAAACTGTCAGTGTGTGCTTGTGTAATCAGAGGGCCTAGATAGAGTGCTTTTTAATAACATTTTTAAACAGGACTTTGTTTGTCTTTTAAGATGTGGACTGTGCCTATAATGACCATTTAAGACGAAGAGAATCGTTAATGTTTCTCTTTACATAGAAACACTGCACAGACTGGACAGAAGAATACATTGACAGTGGTAAATATTTTGTCAGGTTGATGTATACAACATGTTGTTTTGTAGAATAGTCATCTTAATTCTGCAGTTTATCAGAAATAGAAAAAAAGAGATTAAAATTAATGACACTATGATCTTTTATATAAATGTTTTATCCTGATTTAGATCAGCCCAAAATCCATATAATACAAGACACAAAGCTAATGAAAATGATAAAACGGTCAGTTCTGGTGTTTGATTCTGATTGGTTGAGCCGCGTTCCTAGCCATTATAAAATACCCTGATTTCTAACTGCTGGCCACATTACATAGCCTAAGTATCATCTTATTTTTATTTGTGACCCTGGACCACAAAACCAGTCTTAAGTAGCACGGGAATATTTGTGGCAAAGGCCAACAAAACATTGTCTCAACAACTGCAAACAAGGCTATGTGTACTCCGTGTAGACACTCTGTTTTTCTTTTATGACAAAAATCATTAAGATAAACTAAAGATCATGTTCCTTTAAGAGTCTTTGTAAATTCCCTACCGTAAATAGATCAAAACTTTTTGTTGTGATTGGATGCTGCAAAATCGGGAACAAAAATGGCCAGAAACACCCCTACAAACATCACTCGCTGCTGCCCGCTCTTTGGGAATTACCCGCTCAAGTGTGGTATCTACAGTATGTAAAGATTAGACTTTCTACTTTCAGGTTCATCTACTCTCCACAACGTCATTACACCGGTAAGCCCATAGAGAGCATTAAAACAAACCTGTTTCTTCTTAGCAACGGCCTGCTACAGCGTACTATCCTAACAAACCATACTGCACATGAATGGAAAGCTTATTTATTCAGCTTTTAGATGATGTATAAATCTTAATTTCTGAAAATTTCCCCATTACACTGGTTTTGTTTTCCCGGGTCACATTTTATGAAACCTTGCTTGGCATAGGAAATAAACATTGGCGAAAATTCATTATGAGCAAAATATTGTGCACCCCAGTCAGCTTTTTTTATGTAAAAATCGTTTTTTCTTTCTAGTTGGTTGTGAATGGAGAATAAGGCAATGTACCTGACCACGAATACCACTGAAGATAACAGCTCGTTGTATGAGGAGGGATATGAGGGGATGAACCTGTCTAAACTCAACCTCTGTGATGAAGGTAAAGGTCACTCGTTTTTCTTTTTACCATTCATACCTTTTTGATATCTTTGCCACAAGAAAAATCACAATATCTTTGATTTGAAGTCTGTTTGTCTTTTACAGTAGGTTCAGCACAACATTCATGTAGAAGAAAGGCGGATAGTTGCTGTGGTCAGTTGGGTTCCTTCACTGCAATCAAATATGCCATTGTGTCCCTTCATATTCTTCTACTGCTCACTATATTTGGCCTCTTCATAGCAGGTAGGCATATGTACTTCTCTCTCTCTTTCTTTGCTAATGTTTTTTGGTTGTATTGGACCAAAGCATTTTATTTGTATTAAAGTTTAATCAGAACCCTCTATTTCACTTTTTCACTTTTAATCCAATTGCCTGGATCTTTTTTCTTATAAACATGGCATCAGAAAGATTAGAAATGAGCTATTTGTGCATTTTATTGTCAATGAGATTTTTGGACAAGGTAGTTCTAAAAAATGTACATAATACATCAAACATTTTATTGCAGGAAAATGTACAGTGGAGTTCCTGCAACATTTCAGTAGAACAATCTGATTATTTATAACACACTGTTACAACAGAAAACTTTGAACAAGAAATTTCGCAAAAGAACCAAAACTCCAAGAGGTGTAATAGAGGTGGAGGAATAAAAAACCTTGCAAAACCAGGACTGTTCTCATCTGTCAATATACAGTAGTAAGTAAACATACCGAGTTTATTACAACTATATATTACAGAGAGAAAACAATCCAAATCTTATCATGTTTTCTGTATGTTGTCACTACTGCATGTATTCAAGTATTCAATATATTAAATAATTTATGTACTTGATTTAAATATTATAATATTGTTGGTTTGTTGCAACATAGCATATCCTTCAAGTCATTTGTCACTTCAAGTACGACCCATAGGAGATTATAAGCGCCCCCACAGGCAGAAGGCCATGCCACGTGAACTATTTTCTGAATGTTTTTTGGGGTTTGATCTGTGAGATAATCACAAGTTGCCGAATAATAATGGTTAAATCCCCAAAAACACACATGCTAATAAAATGTAGACCTTTCATTTTGAACCCTAACTCTAGGTTTTCTCTTGCTTCACGTGTTGCAATTGTGTTTGCTGCCATGGCAAAGAGGTATGTCAGAGAAAAATCTGCGTAATAACTGCTGGAGCTTCTCTCTCCTGCAAGGAGTTTCTTTAACCTCTCATTGGTACCTTTTAGATTCTTGTACTTGACCAACCTTTCTTTTTGGGAAGCCCCATAAGGTTCAGTCCAAGAGAAATGAGAATCTAAATATGGCTTCTTGAGAAAACTGTTCAAATGGACACATTTTGAGTCATCAAAATCTAAATGTGGGTCATTTTCCAAAAACTGGTACTTCATTTCTTTTAAAGAAGTTGAAACTAGAAATTTATATTTTTCCTTCTATCAAAACAACTTCATTGAACATAACCATAACAGTGTCCTTTTGGCACTGAGTACTCTTCAAAATTATCGGGTCGAGGCACATTAACTTTCTCTAAATAGTTTATTTATAAGATTCTATATTTCTTTGAGTTATAGGGAAATTTGGATAAAGGTATGTTGTTCATTATGGCCCAAGTGCCGATGATGTGAGGAATGGCTCCGTTTGTTATAATATTCCAAACTAATCACATTTTTGAGAGCTTAACATGCTCGAGGTTGGAAAAGGATTTACAACCTGCACTTTATTTTGAAACTGTAGCTATTACCTTCTGTCCAGATCTCAATAAGCATAGTGAACGTGAGGGACTGTATAGTACTAGAAGCTCGCTCGGGTACTGTGGAGCTAAACCGTTTAGGGCAGGGGTCTTCAACATTTTTCAGGGCAAGGACCCCTTAGATGAGAGATGCATGGATCAGGGACCCCCTTATACTTAATGTGTCAATGGAGGTTTTTAACATTATGTTAAGACATTACATTAGCACTATTATGTTATTGTTGCACATAGGCTAAATACTTTTCTGTGTATTATTTTTGTTTTTAATATAGATTGCTTGATTATTTTAATGGTTTGCAGCATCAAACATTATAATTTTACTATGAGATGGACAATTTAACATTTATTGAACCTTAGTTTTTATTAAGGCTTCAATGAGATGACTGACCCTGGTTAATGGCACAAAGATTATTCTAGTGGAGGTAGGGGTTGTCTCTGGATGTGAAAGAAATAAGTGCAGATTTGATGCATTCTGTTGTAAAGGCAGGCCGTTTTATTAAGTGTCATTCTTTTTTTTCTTCCGCTTCTCTGTGTGTTGCAGAACACACCGCTATTTTATAATTCTGAGCTCCGTTGTCTTTCTCGTGGATCAGCATTGTTGCGGCTGTTTTTTCCTGCAGAGCATCATATAAGGAGAGCAACATGCAATGAGTCCGCGTTATTTTCGGGGCAAATTGTTCGACATGCACCATCAGTACACGGTGCGCTTTTCGTTGATTTTAAACACATATGTTGTGTCATTTGGGTGTCAAATTAGCGCTTTACAGCTTTAACAAATTTAAACAGAAGTTCAGAAACATATGAGAAGGCATTTGATAGTGCCGTAAATATGACGTAGTTTAGATATATTCTTAAAATGAAAAATGCAGTTTTGCAGGTGTTGGCAACATGGTTTTCAAATGACAGATTACTATCGAATAAAATATACAGATTCCTATCTGATGACAAGGGTTTTATTGAGCATCCGTCAATAGCTAAGCTGTTTTCTTGGTTGTTACGTGTGGCGGTTTTCGGTCCAATAAGTAACACCTCTGTTTTGTCAGAGTTCAGCAATAAAAAGTTGTTACTCATCCTGTTTTTTATATCAATTCCATTATTCTGGTGAACTGCTGTGTTTCTGTGTGGCCTCGAGGAGAGAGAAGAAGAACATGTTTTACAAACTGACTTAAAAAAACAATCATAGATAGTTAATTTTCTCTAAATCAGATATGCTTTTGCCACATTATTTTGATTCTTTTGCCATTGGGGCATGTGTTCTCCACCCATGGATCATAAAGCCTGTAGATCTGCACACATGCACACTTCTCGAAAACAGGGCTTTCTTTTGGCGAATTAAATTAATTATTAAAATGGAATTTGTACATATTTAGACTTATGGACAGCGAAAGTTGCTTGTCTACATGTCATAAGACAATTAAGTATTTTTCTAAGGCTGTAATTCCAACCACACGACTTTGCAAATGTTCGTTGCAACGATAGTTTCGGGAAAGCAGTGTATCGTTGAACTATGCTGTCAACGTTGGAACTCCCAACCATAGTTAAAAAACAATGCTTTTGGGCCGGCTGGTTAACACCTTTAATCTACCATTGCTCCATGCCCATTTCGTAGGTGTGTTTGTTCTGGGGCTCTGCCTTCTTTCTCCACATATAAAACAACAACAACAAGATATGAGTAACATAGACCCAACTTTCCCAAGAAAATCGCTCGAGATTGGTTTTCCATAGCCATAAAATGAAGAGAGAGAGAGAGAGTAAAGATCAGGTAAACTAATTATCATTTGTCTTTCGTTTATAGTTTAATTACTATTACATATTTAGATCAAAGTTTCACAACAGGTCAAATAAAACTATACTTGAAGGGATTAAGCACCTATTGAGATGGATCCAATTCGTCTTTGGTGTGCCATTTATAGAGACTATAAAGCCCGTAGTGAAGACTGATTATGGCAATGAAATGTTGTATCTAATATGCATTCTAAGAAAACATTTGCTATTGCAGTATGTGGTCTGAATTCTGTTTCATTTGTGTGGAAAGTGCATTTTTTGTTTCGGTTGCATAAAATGGCAACAAACCACCTGATTATAATGAAGTTTTGCATAATTCTGTTTATATAAATGTCACTAGCATAAATTTGCTATAGAGAGCGGAGTTTTTCACATGTGGAAAGCGATGAACTTTTAGAAGTCATACTATGCGGCACACATTGTTTCCCAACATTTTGGATGTCTCTCTAATCTGACACTATCATTTCAGCTGTTGCTGGAGTTTCTATAAGCTGATGAGTTCAAGCAGATGTGTTTGATTAGGAAAACATTTAAAATATGTACTGTTATGCTGCTATGGGTCCTCCAGGAGCAGGGTTGGGATCATTCCTTTGCTCTGTACAATTGTTGTCTTGTGAAAACTGACCATGACATTACACTGCAATAAAATGAAAATGTTGAATGTCCGTTCTGTCTTGTTAGTTGTACAGTAGGGAATAATGCACACACATATTTCAGCTGATCTTTAATGTGAAAAACAGAGAGGGAATCAGTTGAGAGTTTACAGTATGAACCACACGAAAAAACCTTTCAAACAAATGACTCACACCCCCTCGAGTTCATACACATACTGTAAGAGCACTAGATCAAACCTCACACTTTTGTCTTCTCCGCACATTTGTTTTGACCCTCATGGCCAGAGGAGTTTAGGTTATTTAAGCATCTGTAGTGGTTTTACTAAATTCATGCCAATTCACTGCACATGTGAGTTCAATGAGATGCATGTTTCTTCTCTTAAGATTACTGAACGGAGCTTCACAGAGCTGAACCTCAGCAGTATAACATCTGTATAACCTCACATCTGCACTCTTGTATATTTCACTGGTTTGCACTCTATCTGCCATTACCTATCTTTTCTAACAGTTGTATTTGACATACATGTATAATCTGTATTTTTTTATATATATTAATTTATTCTGTGTTAGTGTTTTTTGTAGGCACCATGGGTCTGAGAGAAACGCAATTTCAGTCCTCTATATGTATGTACTGTACACGTGGAAAGAGTTGACAATAAAGCAGACTTTGACTTTGATCAAAGACTTTAACGTGAAGTTTCTAAATATTATATCACAACTGTGATACCTGCATGAAATGATGCATCAAATGACAAATGAATGCAACATACACAGAATGTCAGCAATGGACCTAAGCTGTCACTCCTAATATGCACCACTTGTTTAGAGACAGTCTTAGTCTTCTTCCAAAATGCTATGATTGGTCAAGCTGGTCCAGTCTGTTGTGTTGGTCACTCGCTTCAAGCTTGTTTCAGAAAGCCTTAGCTTCTCAGGTGTAAACACTATCCAAGAGGCGGGCTGTGCCTCACACAAGGCTTAGCCACAAGCACAACTTGAACAGGGCATTTCACAGCGGTATGAGTGTAACAAAACATTCTTATGGATCAATGTATCGATTACATTTTGCACAATATGTTGCATCGATGGCATGCGTAAATTATCGATATGAGGAACCTTTATTGGACACTCTCCACATCCTCATTCCTCATGCAATGTCGTTCTAAGTGTATTTGTTGTTAGTGTGTTGTTGTAAAGGTCTCAATTGGGTCAGAGAGTGTGCAATTTTCAAAGAGTACAATTAAACGTTCATTTTATCTATTCTGGTTATCTATTTGTGAGTAATTAAATATGTAACTGCTTTTGAAAACTAGGCAAGTAATATTGAAATATCGATACATTAATCCAATTACATCGTCGTTTTGTCGTGAAAATTTCGGAGGTACTATCGGCAAATATTGCGTCGCTGGCGGAGAAAAACGATATCGCATCGTATTGTGATGAACTGTCCCATTTAAACCACTACTGAATAGTGGATTCACAGCGGATGACAAAGAACTGGAAGGGATTATTAGGCGGTGTAGTTCATTAAAAGCGTTTTCTGTTAAAGATTTGGAATGAACATTGAGCTTTGTAACTTTGCCAACATTTCTTATGTTCAGCATAATAGGACTCCACAGTTTATTCTGAGCGACCGAATCTTTTTCTGTCCCGTTTTTATTACCTTACAATCAGAATTGGTGTGTCAACAATACCACTCTTTGTAAATCTCTTGATTAAATCTCTGTCCCGTTCAGTGTCAAAATCTGGGGAATCCTCGGAGAGGCAGAAGGCTCTGCTGGAGAACGTGACTCATCTGGGAGAGCGCGCTGAGACCTTGCAGAGATCTCTTAGCCAGCTTCCCTCTCAGAGCGACCTTCTGGAGAACATCTGGAAGCTAGAAAACCTCTTCAACAACCAAAGTGAACAGCTGCATCAACTAGGTAACCGCAGAAAACGCGGCGGTTCTTTTAAAAACTAACAGAGATACTATGATGACTTTCTTCAACCTTCATTTCTGACGTATCACATTAATTGTGCTGTAATTACTGTGACCAGAACATCTGCTACAGTCACTGTCAGTCCTTCTCTATAATAGTGATTTTCAACAAAACCAACTGAAGAGATTAGTACTAAACAGCTGGTGATGAGAAATCCATTTGTTAAAGAGGCTAATTGCTACGGTGCATAATTGGACTGTGGAAGAGCCGCAGGTGGCCTGCTAAGTCCAAGTTTATCTTATTCAAGAGAAGCATCTGAAGCGATTCCCCCTTCTCTCAGACTCTGTAAAAACATGGCTTAGAAGTGCCATCAGCTACAAACTCATTGAATATTTCACATGGATATGTGCCACTTTCGTAGAATGAGTAGATATGTATTTGATTAATCAGATTTGTATCCAAATGTTTTCAAATTGTCAAATTATTCAGTGTGAACAAGTTACATTTACATTACATTTAGTAATTTAGCAGACACTTTTATCCAAAGCCACTTACAAGTTGGGTAAAAAATGGAAGCAATTGGGTCAACATTAGGACAACAAAAAGTGCAATAAAAACATCTCTCACAAAGCCTACGACAGTGTACAGAGCTACGTTTAGTTTATCTAAGTATAAGTAAGCATGCTTTTTTTTATATATATAAGATATAGAAATCAGAAATGACCGGTCAGGTGCTGACGGAAGAGAGGAGTTTTCAGCCGATTCTTAAAGATGGCCACAGAATCTGCTGATCTTGTAGCAGCGGGCAGATCATTCCATACATGTGGAACCGATCCCGAGAAGGTTCATGAGAGAGATTTTTTTTTACCTTTTTGGGATGGCACCAAAAGACTAAGTTAGTTAGATTTCATGTGATATTCACATGAATCAAATTCAATAGGCTATTTGTCATTTTTGACATACTTTTAAAGAGGCCTCATTTAATAAAAAATGTTGGCCTTCAAGAGTTGGACTCGCTGTATGAATTAAGAAATCTTATGGTCCTTTTTAAAAGCATCACCCCTCCCCCCGCCTTTCGAAGCACTACAGCGGCAATCACAGGGCAAGATGTCGTCATGTTTTTACTTCTTTGTAAAAGAGTAGGGATGCACCGATATGTACATTTTGGCCGATAACCAGTAATTCTTTAACATTGGAAGTCGATAACCGATATATTGGCGGAAATACAGTATCTAAATATTAATATAAAATTCCCTAAGACTGAAACAAAAGACAAAACGTGGACAACTGCTTTTATTTGAAAACATTCACGGCAGAAAACATGGTGACCATTAGTTCTCTTTTCCCCCTGAAAATCATGAACCAAGCCCACTTTACACTTTTCTGGTATGTTTTTTTTCTTAAATAAACAAATGATAGATGTTCTTCCAGGGGAACCCAGAAGAAATGTCTTAACAGAGCACATCCGGCATAAAAAATATAAATAACAAAAATGTACTTAAATAAAGCAAATATGACTAATGAAGCTCTCTGTTACTGTGACTTTTTTGAGCAGGTCAGCTGGCACAGGGCTTGGAGCGGGACATCAGGGACCTGCAAACCGTCTCTGAAAACACCTGACTCTGTAGCTCAGCTATGGGACCATCTGGCCATGATCATTCGATCTAGTTCAAGGAACAGCAGCAGTCTGGGACAGGAGTTAACCTTAGCTACCGTCTCTATACGAACCCAACATGAGAAGTTGCGCACAATGGTGCTAAACGTTGAGACTCTGCAGGAGCGTCTGGAGGAGGTCGGCTGGGCGATACAAACGTTAAATCATTCACTTGGTGGAGATGTTAGCCTGCACCAGATGAAGATCGTTGAACTACAGGAAACGATTGGAAATGTATCCCACGATGCCACAAGCACAAGAATCACACAAATACACCTTGAGGAACAGATGAGGAATGAGATTGAGATTCTCAATGTCATCACAGCAGATCTGAGGCTGAAAGAGTGGGAGCACTCCATGACCCTCAAAAACTTAACTGTATTGCAAGGTAGGGTTTAATTGTCATCGCAATACCAAGTAAACAGGGTACATGTTGATGCCGGCGCCTTACTTTGTGACAACATTCTAACAATGTCTTGTAAACTTTTGTCAACATTTCTTTCATGTTCCAGAAACTTGGCCACATCCATAAATAACATGATTATTCCCCGGCATGGCTGGTTATTTTATAAATATATTTGATTAATATGACTAGTGTATTTTATAAATATGATCCCGGAAAACAGTGTGCGTGTCTAATATGTGCTTATGTTCAGTGGCACACACTTTCTCTTCTGCGCAATCGCATCATTTAAACATAACTGCTCATTTCCTTTTACCTAACTGACTTGCATTAGCTTAGCTGTTGATTTTTTTTCTTTACTTGATAATTTACAGAAGTAAGAATAATTCATATATACTACAGTAATTTCAGATGAACCACAAAACACTGTGTGGGTCAAAATTATCGATTTTCCTTTTATGCCAAAAATCTGTATATTTAGCAAAGATCATGTTCCATGAAGATATTTTGTAAATTCCCTGCCGTAAATATATCAAAACTTTTTGATGTGAGTGTATGCAGCAAAATCGCTAACAAAAATGGGCAGAAACACCCCTACAAACATTTGGGAATTACCCGCTCAAGTTGTTAGTGGTAAAGATTTGACTTTCTGTTTTCAGGTTTTTCTATTTTTTCACAATGTCATTGCAGCAGTAAGCCCATAGAGAGAGTTAAAACAAACCTGTTTCTTCTTAGCAACGGCCTGCTACAGCGCCTCTAATTAACAACTTCAAAGGGCATTTTCTCTATATTTCAATATTTTTTCCGTCCTCAGATTCCAGATTTTACTTTCTCTGCCAAATATTGTCCTATCCTTACAAACCATACATCAATGGAAAGCTTATTTATTCAGCATTCAGATGATGCATAAATCTAAATTTCGACAAATTGACCCTTTTGACTGGTTTTGTGGTCCAGGGTCAAATTTGATCCCTGGATAATTCAGATTAGGCTGGGCGATATGGCAAAAATGTAATCTGGATCATTTTTTCTATATTGATCATTAACGATATTTACTACGATATATAATTAGTTAATGTTGCCAGCTTTGATAGTCTCCCAACTATGACTGAAGCCACAAATATGAATTGTATTTTAAAATATAATTCATTAACAAAAACAGACTAATAAAAAATTAAATTTTCAAAACAGTTATTAAGTTAAATTAAACCAAGTCATTAATACTACCTAATTAGACATTCACTATTGCAACACAGAGGATATTTGACCATGAACGACATGTACCAGTTTCGACTCAATTGACTCAATCAGTAAATGGCGTATTCGTCCAGATGCTCCGTCACTGCTCACACTAGAATGCTATTGGCTCATTCCTCCTTGAAGAGAAGAAGAGCGACTGCACCCTTTTTCTGTTGAACGCTGCAATGTCTTGCTCGAGTAGTGAGATTCAGTGTATTCAGTGAACCCCAATAAATCTTCCAGAAAGGCATCTCGCATACACTATAGTACATTTCTTTAATCATGCTGGCAAGGTACACACACGATTGAATACTTGAATGTACAAACTGACTAACTGCGCTGGTTTCTTTTGGCTTATGTTGCATTAGCTCGCCTTAGCAGATAAGTTAACTGTGCATTTCAAAACGTTTCCCAACAACTTTCATATAATGGACTTTGTGCTAGCCTTTTGTTTACATTTTCGAATTTCCGTTGACACCTCGATGTAAGTTTCACTGTCGTTGTCTTTTCCACTCACGTTTTTCTCCTCGTGTCGAGTTTTTTTTTGCTAGTGCAGTCAAGAGTTTATCATGGTTATCGCGATTCGGTATGATATTGTTTATCGGCCAAGCCCTAAATTCAGATTATATTACTTTATTACTTTATAGTAGTATTAGTCCAATTCCCCAGATTATTGTTCATGTTGAAAAGATTCCCTCCTATACACACACACACAGACAGTCCAAATCGCCAGACAAGCATTTGTTTTCTATTGTAAAACTACGACTGAACTAATGGCGGTACCCATTTACTTCTTTTGTACAGACACGAAACCAATGCAAGTCAATCGGTACAGCTGTTGTTTGGTTACCGGCATATTTTCTTTTGTGTTCTGTGAATGACAAGACTTTCATTTTAGGATGAACTAACCCTTTGAGGAACAAAAATCTATTTAAATGTAACTGGGGTTAATCATTACATGTTTTTAGGACCCCCAGGACCAAACGGTGAGAAGGGTGATGTGGGGCCGCTGGGACCTGCTGGTTTTCCTGGTCTGACTGGAACAAGAGGTATCATCATACCACACACACATCTCTTTACATGATTGTTTATTCATTCATACCCTACGCTGTTTTTTATCTCATGCTTTGGAGGAATTAAAAAAAAGACGATCGAGGATTCACTTGGTGTAGGAAAGAGTGGTTGACAGCGTGATGTGATTGTTTCCCCCTCACACATATATTGTAATATAAGCATATAACATGATGTCTAAATGTAGTTTAATTTGTTTCTCTGAAGTTTATGATGAGAAATGATGATTCACACAGCGCAGTGATGGACAGCAAGACGCGATCGTTTCACCCTATCACATACACACAACAGCAACATACAACATTAGACATCATTCGACGCTTTCAAGGAGAATTTGTTACTTGTGAATTTTGGCCATTAACACTGATGCACTGTCTTCACTTGATTAACAGTTGCTGCATTGCTGCTTCAGCTTGTGAAGTGAATGCTGCCGTCAGAGCATTAATGTCGACTAGTTTGTGCAACCCCTACTACACCGTACTGTATGTTGTATTTTGTGTAGTGGAGGGGCTTCTACACAGAAAGTGATAATAACGTGACAATTGTTGAATTTGTGAGACAGAGAAGCTACTGATCAGGAGGGTACTGCAAACACTAAACAGTGTGTGAAAGCAGTCAAGTTAGTGAGACATGCAATTGTTTTAGTTTGACTTAATGTTACTTCCAGATTTATTTGCCAACTTTTTTGAGACCTGTAGCAGGCATCACATTTGAAATAAATGTTGTGCAATGTTTAAATGTTTGTTTTTTATTTGAGTTTAAACATTTGTTATGTTCTCTATGTTCTATTGTGAATAAAATATTGTCTCATGTGATTTGAAAGTTTTCTTCTTTTCTTCGAAAAGTTGATCTTTTAGTTTTCATTTTATTCAAATTTAAAAACGTCCAAGCATTTCCGCAATTCGGGTTGTGGATATGTGTATAATTTTTGTTTTGTTAACTTTTCTCTACTTCATATGATAATATTTTTAGGGCAATATCTCTATTTATTGTTTGTTTTTACATGCTTTGTGAAGCTGATGTGTTACGATGCAAATTGTAAAAAGCACTAAAAAAATACATTTGACCTGACTTAACTCAAGATCTTTAACTCAAGTTTTGATTACCGCATTCATATTTTGAGGCGATAATCATTTGGAAGTCATTTATAAAGGCAATATTTAATTGACAGTTTTTTTATTTGTATTAATATGGTTATTATTAGGTTTGCCAGGGGAGAGGGGCATTCAGGGTCCTCGGGGACTGGCTGGACAAGGTGGTAAGGATGGACAAGATGGAGAAAAAGGGACTATTGGCCCTGAGGGGCCCAAAGGTTAGAGCTTTGCATGGTCACCGACCCCTACACACACACATTTAATCTAACTCAGAGGAAGCGTCTATCCTTACAGCAACGCACTGGAACCATCTGAATACAAGAGTGTTGTTCACTTATTATTCTGGACGTGTGTTCACTACTCTCTGGACGTGTGTTCACTACTCTCTGGACGTGTTCACTACGTGTGTTCTCTCTGGACGTGTGTTCACTACTCTCTGGATGTGTGTTCACTCTGTGTGTTCACTACTCTCTGGACGTGTGTTCACTCTCTGGATGTGTGTGTGTTCACTACTCACTACTCTCTGGACGTGTGTTCACTACTCTCTGGATGTGTTCACTACTCTCTGTGTGTTCTACTCTCTGGATGTGTTCACTACTCTGGATGTGTGTTCACTACTCTCTGGATGTGTGTTACTCTCTGGTGTTTCACTACTCTCTGGACGTGTGTTCACTACTCTCTGGATGTGTTCACTACTCTCTGGATGTGTGTTCACTACTCTCTGTGTTCACTACTCTCTGGATGTGTGTTCACTACTCTCTGGATGTGTGTTACTCTCTTGTGTTCACTACTCTCTGGATGTGTGTTCACTACTCTCTGGACGTGTGTTCACTACTCTCTGGATGTGTGTTCACTACTCTCTGGATGTGTGTTCACTACTCTCTGTGTTCTCTACTCTCTGGATGTGTGTTCACTACTCTCACTACTCTCTGGATGTGTGTGTTCTACTCTCTGGACGTGTGTTCTCTCTGGAGTGTGTTCACTACTCGTGTCTCTACTCTCTGGATGTGTGTTCACTACTCTCTGGATGTGTGTTCACTACTCTCTGGATGTGTGTTCACTACTCTCTGGATGTGTGTTCACTACTCTCTGGATGTGTGTGTTCTCTACTCTCTGGATGTGTGTTCACTCTCTGGATGTGTGTTCACTACTCTGGATGTGTGTTCACTACTCTCTGGATGTGTGTTCACTACTCTCTGTGTCACTACTCTGGATGTGTGTGTTCTCTACTCTCTGGATGTGTGTTCTCTACTCTCTGGATGTGTGTGTTCTCTACTCTCTGGATGTGTGGATGTGTTCATACTCTCTGGATGTCTCTCTCGTGTGTTCACTACTCTCTGTGTGTTCACTACTCTCTGGACGTGTGTTCACTACTCTCTGGATGTGTGTTCACTACTCTCTGGATGTGTGTTCACTACTCTCTGGATGTGTGTTCACTACTCTCTGGATGTGTGTGTTCTCTACTCTGTCTACTCTCTGGATGTGTGTGTTCTCTACTCTCTGGACGTGTGTTCACTACTCTCTGGATGTGTGTTCACTACTCTCTGGATGTGTGTTCACTACTCTCTGGACCACTACTCTCTGGATGTGTGTTCACTACTCTCTGGTGTGTTCACTACTCTCTGGATGTGTGTGTTCTCTACTCTCTGGACGTGTGTTCACTACTCTCTGGATGTGTGTGTTCACTACTCTCTGGATGTGTGTGTTCACTACTCTCTGGATGTGTGTTCACTACTCTCTGGATGTGTGTTCACTACTCTCTGTGTGTGTGTGTTCACTACTCTCTGTGTTCTCTACTCTCTGGATGTGTGTTCACTACTCTCTGGATGTGTGTTCACTACTCTCTGGACGTGTGTTCACTACTCTCTGGATGTGTGTTCACTACTCTCTGGACGTGTGTTCACTACTCTCTGGACTACTCTCTGGATGTGTGTTCACTACTCTCTGGATGTGTGTTCACTACTCTCTGGATGTGTGTTCTCTACTCTCTGGATGTGTGTTCACTACTCTCTGGACGTGTGTTCACTACTCTCTGGATGTGTGTTCACTACTCTCTGGATGTGTTCACTACTCTCTGGATGTGTGTTCACTACTCTCTGGATGTGTGTTCACTACTCTCTGGACACTCTCTCTGGATGTGTGTTCACTACTCTCTGGATGTGTGTTCACTATCTCTGGATGTGTGTTCACTACTCTCTGGATGACTACTCTCTGTGTGTTCACTACTCTCTGGATGTGTGTTCACTACTCTCTGGATGTGACTACTCTCTGTGTGTGTGGATGTGTGTGGACACTCTGGACACTACTCTCTGGACGTGTGTTCACTACTCTCTGGTGTGTGGATGTGTGTTCACTACTCTCTGGATGTGTTCTACTCTCTGGACGTGTGTTCACAACTCTCTGTGTGTTCACTACTCTCTGTGTTCACTACTCTCTGGATGTGTGTTCACTACTCTCTGGATGTGTGTTCGCTACTCTCTGGATGTGTGTTTGCTACTCTCTGGATGTGTTCACTACTCACTGGATGGGTTAAATGCAGAGGTCACATTTCAGGTATGGGTCACCATATCTGACTAATAGGTCACATTCACTTTCAGATGATAACCTTCGTATACGCACCCCTCAAAATCCCCCACAGAGCCCCAGCACATAACAAATCCCATTTTAACCCCTGAGGCATCCCCTGAAAATATAACAAAATCTGTGGGGTCAAAAGTATACTTCCGTTATTGATGCAGAAAGTTGTCCCAGTAAAATTGAATTTGTGGTGTGGCCTCTGTAAATTATATTTATTTTCATGAATTTAATTACAAAAACTTACATATTCTAGGTTCATTACATGTAAAGTATTTTATTTTTTCTTAACTTTTGTTTGATTTTTGCGTACAAGTCATGAGGAATCAGTAATGCAGAGCATCAATGAATATACAGCGCCCTCCACTATTATTGCCACCCTTGGTAAACATGAGCGAAGAAGGCTGTAAAAATAAATCTACATTGTTTCTCCTTTTGATCTTTCATTCAAAAAATCTACAATATTCCAACATTTCATTAAAGTAAAAACATTTGAAGTGGGGGAATATCACACTATGAATTTTTTTTTCTCTCTAACCTACCCTGGTCACAATTATTGGCACCCCTGTATTCCAAATTTTCTGCGACCTCCATTTGCATGAAAAACAGCTCTGAGTCTTTGCTTTTATGTCTGACAAGGTTTGAGAATATATGGCAAGTCATCCGAGTCCATTCCTTCATACAGAATTTCTTAAGATCCTTCAATTGTTGGTGCTCTCTTATCTTCAGTTCATCCCCCTCATTTCTATAGGGTTCAGGTCAGGTAACTGGGATGGCTGTGGGCTCATCGGATGAGTTGGTATGATTTATTAGGGGCTTCATGAAATGTCTGTAGCATATTTTGCTTAAAAACAATCAATGGCTGTGTAAACAAAATCCGTTTTGGTGTATTTCTCTTGAAATGATAATGAGTTACAGCGCACCCCACCCCCCTGCCGTCCAGCGTGTCAACACAACACACGTGTAGTACTGCCATGGCAATGGTTTAGCTAGATTATGTTTCCTGAACTCCTCTGCGGTTAGTTTTGTTTTAAACGTCTCAGTCATTCGTCCTGAACTAAAAAATCCATCACAGTAAACAGCGGATCCTAGTAATGCGCTCACATTGTGCGGTATGCTTGCCTAAAATCCACTGTGACGGGGGTAAGAGACACGACACACACAGAGTGGCGGTGCAAGCAACCCCAGTGGGGAATTTATTACAGAACTCAAAATAAACATAAATAAAACGGTGAAATCCGGGGTGCCCAAAACGTGCTCTCCGCTGCTCGTGTTCTTTCCATCGGGTCCTCTGTGTTGCTGTCGCTGGCCTCTCTCTCGCTCTCTCTGTGGTAGAGAAGTCACAGCGTTTGGCACGTTCGAACCAGGACCTCGAGTGCTGGGAGCACGCGGCTTTTATGCCGGGCAGTTTCCCAGGTGACGCTGATCCCAGAACGGCGCCTCGTCACATTCCCCCCCTCAAGCGTCGACCTGGTATCCGGGCAGCTCCTGTAGGCGCCTCGGGAAGATAATAGGGGTGGGAGGGAAAATGTCGTCTGACAGCCCGACCCATACTCACGGGCAAACGGACTGCACGACCGGCGGGAAGACAGACTGGATCGCCGGCTGGCACACAAACCGCACTCCCAGCTAGGCAACGCATTTGGACGGCTGGGCAGCGTCCTCTGTCGGCCTGGTAGCCTTCTCCGGGGCTGAGCCATCCTCTCCGGCAGCTGGGCAGCGCTCTCTGGCGTCTGGGCAGCGATCTCGGGGGGGCTATGCAGCACTCTCGGGCAGCTGGGTAGCACGGTCGGGTCACTGGACAGCGGTCTCTGGCGGCTGGGAAGCACTGTCGGGCGGCTGGGCAGGGCTCTCTGGCAGCTGGGCCGCGCTCTCGGTCGGCTGGGCAGCGCTCTCGGTCGGCTGTGCAGCGTTTTCTGCCGGCTGGGATGGTCCTCCGGTTTGGAGCCATCGATCTCTCTCTTTCTTTCTCTTCTTCTTCGTCCTCGGGCTCCTCCCTCTTGGACGCGGAGAAAGAGAGCGTGTCCGTCCTTCCATGAACCCAGACAACACGGCGGTTACACAGACGATTGGAAAGTCGGTCTCTTACTTCTAGGGCCCGCATACTCCACCAGTTGTGACGGGGGTAAGAGACACGACACACACAGAGTGGCGGTGCAAGCAACCCCAGTGGGGAATTTATTACAGAACTCAAAATAAACATAAATAAAACGGTGAAATCCGGGGTGCCCAAAACGTGCTCTCCGCTTCTCGTGCTCTTTCCATCGGGTCCTCCGTGTTGCTGTCGCTGGCCTCTCTCTCGCTCTCTCTGTGGTAGAGAAGTCACAGCGTTTAGGTCGTTCGAACCAGGACCTCGAGTGCTGGGAGCACGCGGCTTTTATGCCCGGCAGCTAATCGGCGTTAGCTGCCGGGCCGTTTCCCAGGTGAAGCTGATCCCATAACGGCGCCTCGTCACACCACGGAATGCGCACCTGCAGTTGTTGCGCAGCCGAATTGCGTGGATTTTAGCACTTGTCACAAACAACGTGATAGCATAACAGATTTTTCAGCCTCAGAACGAATGATTTGAGATTTGAGACGACAGCTGTGGCAAGCTGATTGTCGAGTGTTCGGGCGGTGTGCATGGAGTGGTAACCTCTGCGGAGGGTAGAAATGCATTTGGTCAATAGATCCAAAGTTATAGGTTGTCTTGTGTCCGGGCGGGCGGGTTGAGCTCTTTGGATTCCTTTGATGAGCATGGAGGCTTGAGAACTGGCTATAGCTGGGCAGGTTGAGTTGAAAATTAGTTTGTGGAAAAATTGAATTCCGCTTAGGTACCCTTTAATTGAGCTGGCTTGCAGGTTTTTGTTGATATTCAGGAAGGATGTGAAAGAGGTGATGGTAAGCAGAGAGAACTCGGGAAAAGGCATGTTGTATGTTCGGTGGAATGACTTAAAACTCCTCCACGCGGTTAGGTAAGACTGAAGGGTCCTGAGTGAGACGGCTTGGATGAAAGAATTGAGTGAAGAGCCTAGGAGAGTTCTTAGTGGGTGATTTATGGGAATATCAGTTCCGAATAAGGAGGTTCTGGTGTTGGTAGGGGGTCCGCATCTGGTGCAAGCCGCCTGAACTTCTGGAAGGCAAAACGGGAAAGAGCGTCGGCTATTTGGTTTGCAGAACCAGGAACAGTTTAGCAGTAAAAATGAACTGATCACTAGCCGATATCCAGGTGAGGCGTCTAAGGAAAGGCATCAGTGCGGAAGAATGTGAATGGCCTTTATTGATGCAGTGCACTGTCGCTTCGTTGTCACAATGAATGGTGATGCTTAAAGCGGACCACTGAGGACCCTGATCGTCGACGGAGTTGTCAATTGGGGTTGTTTCTACTGTGTTGGGGTTGTTTCTGAGGATGCTGTTGGCGTGGATATCTGAACCTTAAGGGGAACTTTGTCTTGGGGAAAGACATAGGTGCTCTTTGCAGTCATGCTGGAATACTGCGTCCTAAGCGTTTTTTACACTGATCATCACGGCGTAGTTTGCTATGCTCATCCTTGGAACCTGTCACATACCCGACATTTCTGCTTAAACCACAAAGACTGCTGTGGAGACCGACGGGCGTTCATTTGAACAACTTGGCTGCATTGCGTAAGGAGGTTTCATTAGGCTCGTCTGCTCCCACACGACCGATCGGTTTACAACAAAGCAGCGATTTTATCTGACTTAATCACAGAACATGATCTGGACTAAGTATGCCTGGTATAAAGAGTCCGATGGTCTTCTTTTTAATGAATTGTCTCCTGCCAGCTATGGTTTATGTGATCACCCGCGATCCTCTGGTATAGGTGAGGGTATCATTGTGTTGCACAAGCATTTGGATAACTTGAGTCCTGCGGCTGTTCCCCAGTTTAACTCTTTTGAATGTCTTGTGCTGAGTATTTCTGCATCACTATCTACTGCCATAGTTACTGTCTACAGGCCTTCAATGAGAAATAAAGACTTTTTATCCGATTTTGCAGAAATGCTGTCTTTGTTGGTCCTCAAATTTGAGAGAATTCTCATTTTGGGGGATTTTAACATCCACATGGACATAAAAGATTCTACAACAACAAGAGACTTTACATCTTTATTGGAGTGCTTTGGGTTTAACCAACTTGTGGACGGTCCAACTCATATTTAGACCTGGTGATTCTGAATGGTTCGTTTGTGTCTCAGTTGTCAATTTCTGATTTAGGGCTGTATGATCACTGGGCTATCCTTTTTAATATGGAACTTCCTGTTATAAATAGACTATCTTATCGTAAATGGAGATGTTTTGAGCCCTTTGACTTTTCTGATATCATTGTCTCTTCCTCAAGTTGTTTTTCACCATCCGATGCACTAGATCAGGGCTATTCAATTGGAACCCGGCCCTCGATGTAATTTGTTCCAGCCCTTCAAGCATAGGGTGAAAAATAATCTCTAGAATAAATTAGTTCAGTCGGGAACTGACGCTACAGTTATGAAGTGACGCGCGTCTGTTCCATTTAGCACAAACTGCAGCAGCACAGTTTGGCTCGAGTAAACTACATACAAAGTCAATGCAAAGACGCGCATAGATGCGAACTCGCGGCACACGCTGCGAATGACGCGAATCGGGCGGCGCGTTTGAGGCGTTCTTCTTCGAAAGTTGAAAATTTTCAACTTCAGCTATGAATTCGCGCAAAGAGTTTTCGCGTCACTCACGCGAAAAAAACTTACTTTTTATTTTACGTTAACTTTTTTCACTGAATTTCCCTTTTTTGTTATGCAGTTTCAAAATACAACCAATGAACATGTTGTATGAACAATGTAGAAAAGCCTGCTTTGGCATCTTACAATGCACCGATGTTGTTGTCGTGCGGTTTTAAATACAAAATCAGCATGTTTAAATGTAAGAAAGAATTTTGGGTGTCTTATGGGGCAAAAATGTAAAAATACAATATACTGGCTCCCATATTTGGGGCCCTATGATTGAATTGCGGAATCCAGGCATGTTTGCTGTATAACACGGAATGGCACAGAATCTAGCAAATGTATTATTTCTTAACCAAAAAGTAGGAACTAACTTCAAATTCAGATTGTGAATTTACTTTAGAAATATTTAAATTATGTTTAAATATGTAATCTGCAATTGTTTCGCGTGTGCTCGTGGAGCTTTCAGAGAACGCGTGCAACTGTTCCTGTTTTATGTGAGAATTGAAAAAGCTATTGTCAAACACCCTTTGTGGCGACCCGTCAAAATAAAGGTACGGTTTATCACACCATCCCTCTTGATTTTTACAGAGTATATTATTTACTCTAGTAAACTACAGTTAATGTGCTAGTAATGTTATAAAAATAACTTTTAAAAAATTTGAACTATTTTCACTTACATTTAAGTAGATTTTAAAACAAAATAATTTTTAATTTTCCCTGTAGGGTTCAACATATCTACTGCTGCTTTTTTTATAAAGTTTATACTGTAGTATACTGAACAATTTTTTTATGTGGGCAAATATAGTACTATTGAATAGTGAAGTACGGAAAAACACAGAATTCAGAAAAATTAAAACAGAAAAAACGGAATTTGGGAAAAAATAAAACGTGTTTCCTATTGTTGTTATTATCCCTCATATTGCAAGCCATATCCCTCCTGCCCCTCATTTTGGATGCTTTTCATGAACTGGCCCCCATGACAAACTAATTGAATAGCCCTGCACTAGATGATAAAGTTGCTAAGCTAAATTCTATTCTTGGGTCTGGCCTGGACATTTTAGTTCCTTTGAAATCCCAATCTGATTATTTTACACACACTGCAAATTGGTATAGTGATGATTTGCGAGCTATGAAGGCTTCTTGTCGAAAAATGGAGTGTCGATGGCGGTCGATAGGTTTAAGGTTAAGGTTAAAGCCAGCTTGCTTGTATATAAGGCAGGATTTGTGTCATCTAGATCTGCCTATTTGTCACAAATAATTGTCAGCAATCAGATTAATCCTTAACAACTGTTTAACTCAATAAACAAACTGCTTAACAAAAATAGTCCTTCCACCGTTCCTGCTTCAGTTCACCTGTGTAACAGGTTTCTTGAGTTCTTCAGCACTAAGGTTGAGGACATATGCAATCACATTGGCACTACTCATATGTTAGTTCCTTCAACATAAAATATCCCAGAATTTTCTGGTGTCTATCTCATAAATTTCTCCACTCTAGACTCTCAGTCTCTTTGTAATGTGGTTGTAAAAATGAAAACGACCACTTCTATACTTGATCCTGTACCCACTAGCCTGTTTCAGTCGTGTTTTAAATCTTTATGTCCTGTTGTGCTGGGTATTATTAATGACTCCCTGGGTACTGGTGTTGTGCCAGAGGCACTTAAAATTGCTTCTGTCACCCCTGTACCTAAAACAAATAATATTGTTTTTGACAACCTAAACATTGTTCGTCCCATCTCAAATCTTCCCTTTCTTGCAAAAATCTTAGAACAAATTGTTGCTTCTCAAATGCGGTCTCACCTGACTGTCAATGATCTCTTTGAGCCCCTTCAATCTGGCTTCCGTAAATTGCACAGCACTGAAACAGCTTTGGTTAGGGTCACAAATAACTTGTAAATTGCTTTTGATTCTGGGGATCTATCGATATTGATTCTTCTCGATCTTAGTGCCGCTTTCGACACTATCGATCATTGTATTTTAATCTCCCGCTTAGAGACATTTACATTTATGCATTTGGCATTATGCTTTTATCCAAAGCGACTTACATTACATTATCCTATACAGTTGTTTCCAAGTATGTGCAATCCCCTGGGATCGAACCCACAACCTTGCTCTCACCAATGAGCTACAGAAAAGAGACTGTTTTTGGTGTTTCTGACTCTGCTCTAGACTGGTTTAAGTCTTACCTTACAGAACGCAAGCAAATTGTTGTATTGGGTGGTTGTAGATCTGAGGTTGGGGTGGTGAAATCTGGAGTGCCCCAGAAGTTTTTTATTGGTTCACCTCACCAGTGACGTAAATGACAGCTTTTAGCCTTAAATGTGGATGGCTCTGTTTTACAGTTTCAAACTAAATAAAAAAATTTGGGAGTGACATTTAATCCTTACATAACATTTGGCGAAAAGTTAATTAACACATTTGTTTTACATTTACATTTAGTCATTTGGCAGACGCTTTTATCCAAAGCGACTTACAGATGGGGTAAACAATTGAAGCAATTCGGACAACGCAAGTACAACAAAAAGCAAAAGTGCAATCAATAAAACTGGCTTCAGTATACAGTGCTAAGTTAGGTTAGAGGTTTTTTTTTCTTTTTTTTTAGTAGTAGAAAAGAGATAGAAGTCAGGAGTAATCGGTAAGGTGTTGACGGAAGAGATGCGTTTTCAGACGATTCTTAAAGTTTTCTCTTGGATTGATTACTGCTCGCATACTGACTAGGACCAGCGCAAGTGTTCACATTACACCTATTTTGGAAACCTTACATTGGCTTCCTGTCAAGTTACGAATTGATTTTAAAATCCTTCTGCTGACTTACAAGGCCTTAAATGATTTGGCTCCACAATATTTGTCAGATCTTTTAGTACCCTACACCCCAGCACGTAACCTCCGTTCTACTAGAGCTGGTCTTTTAATGGTCCTGGCAACTCACTTAAAATCTATGGGTGATAGGGCTTTTTCCTCTCTGGCCCCAAAGCTATGGAATTCTCTTCCCTCTTAGATAAGAAATGCAGAATCTCTTAGTATTTTTAAATCCTCTATTAAAACTAACTTTTTTAGGGTAGCTTTTATGTGAGTGCCTTGTTTTTATTTATATTTGCAGTGTATCATTTGTTTAGTGTAATTGCTTGTTTCTCTTTTTGTTTTTATCTTGTTGTTATTGATTTCCAGTATATGTTGAATTTTTGTCCCTTTAGTTTTACTTATGTAAAGCGCTTTGAGATGCTACTTTTAAAAATAAAATATAAAGTTATTATTATTTAAAATCCCATATTAAGAGTAGGGGTGTCACCCCGGCATCCTGGCCAAATTCGCCCATTCGCCTCTATACATCATGGCCTCCTAATCATCCCCATATGTACCAATTGGCTTCATCACTCTCTCTCCTCTCCACCAATAAGCTGGTGTGTGGTGGGCGTTCTGGCGCAATACGGCGCATCATCCAGGTGGGTGATTCCCCACTTCCATGTAAAGCGCTTTGAGTACCCAGAAAAGTGCTTTATGAATGTAACAAATTATTATTATTATTATTATTATTAGAGTGGTTCAAACTGCATTCTATGAATATGTTTTGTGTTTTGAACAATTTAATCATTTCCAGTGTTCCGCATCAGACTCCAACACATGAGTTCACGTTGTGCTTGCGTAGAATCCGGGCTTTTGCCTCTGGTCAACAAGCATGCGTCGCACGATCTTGTAAACTGGTCTTTTGAGACTGACGTGGAAGACTGGAAACCCTTAAATTGCTGAACAAAGGTCAAACTGTTGTGGAACGACTCGAGGGTTAGTAATGACAGAATTTTAATTCTGCTTTCCTTTAGCTCAGTGGTAAGAGCTAAATTCTATTCTGTGGGTTCGATCCCAGGGGATTGCAAATACCTATGTATAAATGTATAGGATAATGCAATGTAAGTCGCTTTGGATAAAAGCATCTGCCAAATGCATAAATGTAAATGTAATGTATTGAACTATTTCTTTAAATTCTTCTCAAAGCTGAGCATTAATCTCAGCTCAATTAAACTGTGAAAAACATCAAAGCAACATGAATACAACATCTTTAATGCTTCTTTAATAAGATATTTGAATAAAGAGACTGTCCATAGTTGACCACTACTGTATACGAGCACTTTCCATGAGCCAGAAGTTCACTCTGGGCTTCACTCTTTTTTTTTCCTCTTGAGTCTCAGTTTCACTCTGATCTCATCTTCTGAGCATGCAGTTCTTCTTAAACACCTTCCAAAACATATAATGATTTCTGTAATGCTCTCCAGAACCCTACACCATCCCCCACTCTCATTTGATTCTTCCCAACGTCCAACAAAACAACCCGCCCGTTCTCTTCTGCAGATGACATTCATTCATTGTAGTCTGAGCTTGTAAAGAGAGCATATGGCTTCCAGTTAAAAATATCACAGTTGAGCCTTTATACCATGCTGTGTCGAAAACAGGCCGCTCACGTGCATAAGATGTCTGTCGACTTTCAAGAATATAAAACAATGTTTCCCATCGTTGTATTTGAAATACAGAGAGGCTCGTCGTGAATGTACAATGCCTGTATTATGACCAGTGTTCAATCAAACAAATAAATGCCAAATTTGGCAATTATTCTGTCCATTTAAGGAAATTAAAATAATTTTATGACACGAGAGACATTTTCAAAAATCTTTCATAGGTATTGAATCAGGCTGAGTTAACCCTAACCCTAACTCTAGTTTAAAACAAGCATTATTTATTCTAACTTCAACTTTTTTGAGACCCCTCAAGCGTGCCTGTGAATGGGAGTACTGTCATTCTGGAAAAGACTACGCCCCTCAAGGTTTCAACAGAGGATTCATACTGATCTCAGAAGAGATCAAACTGCCCCCTTCAGCATAACATCATATACTGTATGTTTTCACTTGTCACAAATCTGTTGGTAAATTCACCTGCCCATCCAGCTTCAACAATTAACTCTTAACAAGGATGATAATCAAAATAATGAGATGAAACTCAAGCTGGGACGAGCTCTGTGGCGAGACTCAGCTCGAGCTCTGAGCTACTGAATGAGATCAAATTAAGTCATAGGAGTCGGTGTGGTGGATGGATATCAGAACAAAAGGTTATTAGAGCAGAAAGGTGGGCCGCTTAAATACAGAATGCTATGACAGGTGCTTCCCTGATGTTAGAACTTCATTTAAAACATATTTCTATGTTTCTAACCTAATTTTGACTGATTATGAATCGCTCCTCCTTAAATGTTTTCAGGAATCTGCTAACAAAAGTCACATTACTTGTTACCAATGCCCTACAAAAACACAAGTTATGCTCAATAGGACTTCAACAAATACTGTGAGACAGCTGCAGGTAGAAATCACCAAACCGTCATGCCTATAAAGTCATGAAGTTCCATATTTATTTCACTGCAAAAACTAACAAACAGCACATTAGACAAACATGAAAATAAATGTCTGTTTCATCCGCAGGTGAGAGGGGACAGAAAGGAGAGAAGGGCGAGCGAGGAGACAAAGGAGTGAAGACAGGTAAATGTTTTGATGTTGTAAAACAGATCAGAGGCTGATAAATATTCAGATGGGCATTTCTTTTTACATTTGCTGTGAATTGGCCTCAACACTTCAGTTGGAGTGATTGTAAACTCGGCACATTGAAAGAGTAAAGTCGACCCAATGTAAACACAGGTTTATGCAGCAGCCATTGACTGTAGAAACCGAAGAGAGAGAACAAATAACATTCCCAAATCACCAAGAGTGAAGCAAAGTGTTGGAGAACTATGAGCAGCAGGTGTGAGACTCTCAAACACGAGTGGCTCCTCCTCATCCAAGCGCAAGGGATGTTAATCAAGCCTCTTAAAACCAGCAAAAGAGCGGTTTACTGAAGAAAAGCTGCCCAACCGACAGGTCCCTAACACCAGAAAATCAACTCTTTACTGCACGTGATTCATCATACATGTACAAGTAACGAATATCACAATTATACGACCAGCAGCTTAGCTCTTACAGGACTGTAAACCCAAAGAAATCTGTGTCTGATCAAGTGGTGAAAACAGTGCCATGTGAAATAGTTTCTTGTTCAAACAGAGGTCAATTCTGCCACCCAGTGGTTAATTCAGGACTGCTGTTTCAGTTGTATATGTAGATATGAGCATGGCAGCATACCGTACTTCTACAGGGGTTCCTTAAAAATAGATACACTTGGGTAAAAGAGGAGGAAAAGTCACTTCGATGGCATGTGACAAAACCTGAAGTGCTATCAGAAAAAATTATCATTTTAAGAAATCAACATGGATCTGCTTGTAGGAATAAAGTGAATGGTTCCTTTGCAGTTGGTTTGGTCACATAGTGGTTGAGAGAAGACCAAGAACCTGCTTGTGATGTGATGTAGTCAAGTGCGTTGACAGAGCGTCTGTTTCAGCCGAAGAAACTGTGGTGAGGCTGGTGAACGGCTCAGGCCCTCACGAGGGTCGAGTTGAAGTCTTCCACGAACGTCGATGGGGGACGGTGTGTGATGACGTTTGGGACCTAAAAGATGGAGACGTTGTGTGCAGGATGCTGGGCTACCGCGGTGCCAAAGAAATCCACAAAACTGGACGGTTTGGACAAGGTCAGCTTTACAGACATGCCACTGAAATATTGTGAAGCGAGATTTCAAAAGCAATCTCTCCTGTTTAACCTGTAAAACTTGAACTGGTGCTTCATTGTAATGAATCCTTTTAATATTATGTAAGATCATACGAGATCATCCAAAGCCGATAAGCATTGCAGGTGTAAAGTTACTGATGATGTCTGACCTGTGGGAAGTACTTTTATGAGGTGTTTTCTTTGTCTGTCATTCTGAGGTTATGTGGTTTGTGATTTATATCATTTACTGTAGCTCCACTTTTTCTCTCGGTCTGTCCATCTCTTCAGGCACTGGTATTATCTGGATGGACAATGTTGCTTGTGTTGGTACAGAGGATATTATTCAGCAGTGTAAGTTCTCCGGCTGGGGCAAAACCAACTGTGGACACGTAGAGGATGCTGGGGTGACCTGTAACGTGTAAACTTTTGAAATCCCTGCCGATGGTGGACGGTGAACCTGTTAGACTTCATTGATGTGAAGGAGTTGCAGTGAGAAAGCAGCAAGTTGTCCATCTGAACATCTGACAGTCGGGCCTGTCAAACAACTACAACACATGAACCGTCATATCTATCACAAAGATCCTAGTTCAGATAGTCGGATTATGTGTCTACTAAAGGTCTACGCTTTGGTTTGTATTTGATTTGTCATTTTTTTACATCTGTTTATAAATTCCAGAGTTTTATATTTGATAATTTTTAACTCTGTCAATGAGGAGCGTTCCTGTGGCTCAGTGGTAAGAGCATGGCGCTTCCAACGCCAAGGTCATGGGTTCGATCCCAAGGATTGCTCATAATTAGAAACAAATGTATAGTATAATGTAATGTAAGTCGCTTTGCGTATGCCAAATGCATAAATGTAAAATGTAAATGAGTTCAAAGGCTTCCAAATGTGCCTGTCATCTGTAACAGTGATCATAACAGGCATGTTTTAGCAGGATGAGCATTCAAACACATCCTCAGTCTGAGGTTCTAACAAGAGCACTGAGTCTAACAAATAACAACAGTTTGTACATAAAGTGGTTCAATCAGTCGGTCAGAATTGTATATAAAGCCCGCTACAGATTTCAGCCATCTTGTAAGATGCTGTAACAAATCACCCTTTGAGACACGGATCTAATAAACTTGGGTATGACATGTATATAGACTGAATCATAGGCTGCGATGCAAGTTAGTAAACATCATCCGGGTGCGCTTGTTGAAAACAAACACGGCAACATGAATCACACTTTGGCAGTCACGCTATTCATGTGTGCAAAAAAAGAGGTGGCGGTGTAAGCGAGCAATATTCTTATTCCTCCTTGGCATTAAACCTTTAGTGCCATGTCACGTTGCATTTTCATTGGCTTCTCAGTAGGTGTAGGCCGTACAGTCACGCTAAATTACTAAAACTGCCAGGCCGTCTTTAAATCTCTTTCACTGTACAACATAGGACCGATGTCTAGGAGCCACGACCACGATCGCCCTCTGTCGTCTGGGACAGCCCAAAATCATCCGGTCTGAGCCTGGCTTTATGAAGCCGACAGTTCAAATAAGTCTTTGTTCTATATGAATGTGTCCAGTGTCATACATTACAAATTCAATTCAATGTTATTTATCAAGCACCTTTTACAATGTTGCATTGTTTCAAAAATATTTTTACACTGAGTCGCCATTCAGTTAGGTTACTAATAATCCCTAATCGCCATAAATCACTAGGCCTGTCATGAATTTGTTTATAAGGTCCTTTCGAAAAATGTAATGTTTTGGCAAAATGTTGATTCAGCATTACTTGTTTGTGTGATGATGATTGTCATGATTTCGTCTTTCACTTAGAACTTTATATTACATGTCAGCCAACCCAAAGCCAATGAGAGAAGCGGTTTCAGATTGTTTGATGTCGTGAAGGTCCTGAGACGGGAGTAATTCCTCTGTGTCAGTCACATTATGGGGTGGTTTCTGTAAGGACTTAAGGCTAGTGTAATGTAAAAATGGTTAGTGTCACACTGTTTATTGTGATATTTCATAACAAACATCCTCAAAGAGCTTTTTTTCTATGATTTTTCCCAATCCTGGTCCTGAAGACTGCACATTTTTAACGTCTGACACACTTCTGAGGTCTTGGACACTTTACTAATGAGCTGATGAATTGATTCAGGTGTGTTTGATTAGCCAGAGATGGAAAATGTGCAGGACCGGGATTGAGAAACGCTGATGTGGACCGTATAAGAGGGTTTGATGTATATGTAGCTGGTTAATATAGCGTTTATAGGGGCGGTTTCACAGACAGGGATTAATACTAGTCTTAGACTCAACTAAATGTAACAACTTGCACTAACATAGCTTAAATACATCAGTGCCACTGTGTTGTCTTGCAATGCACACAAGTAATGTTTGTTTGTAAAACTACTTAAATGTCCTCATTTAACTAAACCCTAGTCCTGGATTAAGACGATCCCCGTCCGGGAAACTGCCCCAGTGTTTCAATTCAGGGCTGGTACCAGTATTTACACAGGAAGTATAAGGTTACTTCACTAGCAACGCCAATGTCATGGGTTCCATTCCAGGGGATTGCACATAGTCAGAAACAAATGTATAATACAATGCAATGTAAGTCAAAGCGTCTGCCAAATGCATAAATGTAAATGTCAGGTATGTCTACGTGAAACAGGACTGCAAAATGGAGCGCTAGCAACATGTTAATGACCATAAAAATGCACAAATTCATAGAGACAGACCCTTTAACAGGATAATAACATTGTAATATGATGCATTTCTATGGATAAAAATCACTTCCATTAACCATATACAACAGATGGCATTTTCATTCAAATTGGAAACGGTAGCGCTAATATTTAAAAAGTCAAATCAGTATAAATCAATACAAAGGAGATTGTTTTTTTATTTTTACAAATAACTTATCTATTACAAAGACAGTTTGCCAGGTAAAATCACAAACATCATTGGATATCAAAGATTTTTCTCATTATTTGCTTTTATAATCTAAACCACGACAGGCCGATTCGATTGTTCCTTGAGCAGTTGGAAATTGATATTTATTTGTAATTATAAATATACATTATTGTCAGACTTTTTTTAAATGCACGATCCATGCATTATCACTCTCAAAAGACTTTTCTGAAATCTGGTTAAATCAATGAACGATCAATGAACGTGAAAGAATTTTAAGGACCTGTTTCATTTCTCTATGATCTGCAGCTGAGACGTGCACTGCGATCTGTAACAGAGAACCGCAAAAACACAGAAGGCACTTGGTGAAGAATTTCAGCTACACCCAGAAACACGGTGATCTCATGTATAAAGGCCAGCGGCGCGTGTCGTTTGGGAGACTCGTCTACTTTCAGGAGGTCACCGTAAGACAAACCTTGCAAAAACGCACATTATATTGCAAATATTCAGGTTAAGAAACATTCCTTTTCTGGCATTTCTCAGATGAAACCTACATTCCAGTTGTCACATAGGAAAGCATTTGATTGTCTGACGGCTGTCAAGTTCTTGGACCGTTCCGGGGTCAGGTACCTTATTGTTGCTGCGTCTGCAGCTCGTACGCTGGATGGACAACGAGCATCGAGGTCTCTTTGCCATTGAATATGCGAGCATCCCTTTAAAGTTCTCACAAAACACCTTAAAAGCTCATGGTTTGAAACCAAACACAATAACACAGAGAAATAAATGAAGTCTATGAAGCTATACTTACAGAATTACATGTGAAAGTTTGAGAAACAAAATTCTAAAACTATGTACAGTCAATTCTGTGGCAGACACTCTCCTCCGTAAACTGTACATCTAGAGCATGCATGTTTTTTTCCATTTTCATTTTGGGTTTCAATTACCAAACAAAAGTTCAAAACTGAGTTTAGCAGATTCCACCTCATGACGAGCACCCATTAAAGAAGTTCTTGGAGTTTTCTCCTTTCGGGCGGCTGCACGCTCAGGCACGCTGGCATCCATGCATACATGTCAAGAACATTATTACTGCAGTACTGAACCTCTTCACTGAGCAAGAGGCTGAAATCTCTGGTGAGAAACACACATAGAGCTGTAAACATCATCCAGTCTTCAGTGGACTTCACCACACAAATGGACAAACACCAACACCGCGAGGGCGAAAAACACCCGTCGGAAGCGATGGCCATCAGCGCATCTCTCTGTACGTCACGTGTACACTGCATGTGTGCTCAGAAATGGCGTGGAAATTCACACTCTTCACAGCGGTTGAGGGCGGGATGGTTGAGGAAGGTGCAGGCAGTACAGCTCCACTGAACTCCGTCATCATCCTCAGGCTCCGGCATCACCCTCGTGTTCCTACTGCTCTCTGAAACACACCAGACACAAAAAGGCCGTCAGCGAAGCTCGTGCAGAGAAGAGTGAGAGAAGAGCGTGGGGAAAAGCGAGAGAGAAAGACAGAGACCCACCCATGGGCGTGGCCACAGGAGGCGGTACAGGAGGTAAAGAGGGGTCTCTCTTTAACTTGGAGCTGACATTTATTTTGCGTCCTCTCCTGTCTAGAGAGCCGGTGTGATCTGCACCTGGCGAGCATGATGGACAGATTGGGTTAAAAGCAGGAAGACCGCCTCACACAGAGGTGAGTGAAGAAAGAAGGCTGCGTGCGGATGTGTCATCCGAAAGAAAATGCTAAACAAAGATCTAGACATTCACAGAAAACTACAGACTGAGAAAAGCCAGACAAATGAACAGAAACACAATCACCATGTAGAAGACGGATGCCAGGTTTCTTTGAAACTCACCTGGTTTTGGATGACTTTTGATAGGTTTGGGAGGAACTGGACCCAAGAATCCCAGATTGTCATAAAAATTGTGAATCGCAACGGGATTAAAATCTGGTCCTGAAACAAACCGGAACAAAAGCAGCTGTTAAAATCCACACTTACTACAAACAAGATGCGCTGACTTGATCTAGTTCAAGCCTTCACACCGCTGAAGAGGATTTCATGCATCCCTTAAATCTATCATGTGAAAAACCCCTTGAACAAACCCACGCATGGTTTTGAGTGGAGAGAAAACACGTGCTGTGTGTTTGCTGTGAAGAGTTGTGTTTGAACGATTAGCGGAGAAGAAAAAAGCCCTTCCACGCACACGAGTGATATTGACACACTATATACAAGCATATTAAAGCAACATCACACGGCTGACTCACAGCTCTGCTCATATATGACATTTCCACTAAACAACCCATTTCAGTTCATGGGCAATATTAGCTTCTTAAAAACATCACTGCAGCCGTGCAGACTATAACGTGTTATGACACAAATATTGCATTCGTTTAAATATGTATGTAAACATGTATGTTCTGTTTATTTAGCCAATTTTTTCACCATTGCACAAACTGAGTGCTCAAAATGCTTTTTATATTTTGTCTTGCTTTTCAATACAATACACAATAACTTAAAATGAAATTGAGCAAAACAAGCAGGCAAAATTAAAAACAATACATTGAGCCCTCTCCCTCATATATAAATAACTGACTGCTGAAAGAATGTACTGCACTCTGTACCCCTACAACAAAACACTTCATTAAAAAGTGGCATTCAATATTATAAGCAAAAAATATGAAAACAATAAAACAGTTGTGTTATTATAGGCTACACTGCAAAATGATGCAAGTAATTCTGACTGACAACCATTTCAGTTTACGTCTCTCCTCCAAACTCCGCCCACAAAAGCTGACTGTCACTGTTCTCTCAGAAGGTGAGGGTTAGAACACACTTTGACAAGATGGTTAGTACAGGGAACTGTGTGTATGATGTCAAAGGATGTCGTGGCGACGGGCTGCTGTCACGCTTAACAGTATTTTGTTGTGTACGGTTCGCTCTCTGTGTGGCAGTGC
The DNA here is from genome assembly GCA_006030095.1 of Triplophysa siluroides. Taxonomy (NCBI): domain Eukaryota; kingdom Metazoa; phylum Chordata; class Actinopteri; order Cypriniformes; family Nemacheilidae; genus Triplophysa; species Triplophysa siluroides. Next base: position 110,649 of record VCII01000282.1, read on the forward strand.
TGTCATTTCCTTCATTTGATGAAAAAGGCCCATTACATTTAAGACAAAAAAGCTCTAAACAACAACCACTTAGCCATAAAGTACAGTAATGATACCAGGGTCTGTCTGAATCCTGGATTCTGATTGGCTGAGGCGTGTGCATTAAAACAGTTCCAGTCAGATTGATCGGGGTTCTAAATGAATGCTCTGACCATAATCTGATCATATCTCACACACACACGTTCATTCATAAATACTGATCATAAACAAGAGATGCTCACTCAGAGAACTGTTAAGTAGGCTTCTTTGCCTCAACATTGTGTATTAAAATCCTTTATAAAACAGTTCTTTCTGGTCCTCTAATCTTGATGGGCTGAGAGTCAGTCGGACTAATAAAACAAGTCAAACGCGCACATTTGGCGCACACAGTATTCACAGCACTCAGGAATGGTTTAAAAAATGATTCCAACAAGAACATGTTTACTTTAAAAAACAATGGAAAGTGCCGTAGTCTCTCTCTCTCTCTCATTATTCCTCACAGATCTCTTCACTGAAGCCGCACAGTGCACATGATGCACCATCGCTCTTGTAGTCGTGTGATGTGGCTCTATATCAGCGGCTGTGATTGTGCCTCAGGACTAATCACAGCCACATCACATGACTACAAGAGTGATATTGCATTATTAGAATGCTTACATAACAGTTCTCAAGTCAAACACATCACGAGTGGTAATATTTCCTCTTTAACGTGACATCAGCAGCAGGTTTATTGGCTACACTAACAAGTAGCATTTTTAACACCTGAAAGCAAAGCGTTGTTTTGTGAGTCTTACTGATGGGGTTGCAGGTTAAAAGATAACTTTTAACAATGTGTGGAAAAGGTTGGCTACATTGTGACAATGTTGTGTGTTTGCTGAGATGAATGAAGAGTTAGGACAGCATGACGTACCTTGTGTTTGAAGGAGATCAATCTCTTTGGTTAAACAATCGATATCAATCTGCAGTAATCTGTTCTTACATCTTAACTGCTGCATTTCCTCGATCTGTAACAACAACACACTGTTAGAGAGTTCTGCATGACATCACATACATTAATCTCTTCAGCAATGGCAATGCTTCTCAACTCCTGTGCACAACTGATCTCTCATAATAAGATGATTATTTGAATACAAATTGTGCAGAACGGACTATATACAGAGTGAGTGAGTGAGAGACCAGAGAGAGAGAGGACCAAGTAAGAGAGTACCATAGAGCTGATAGTACGCAGAGAGATATACAGATCACGTATAGAGAGTAGATACCATAGAGATAGACCAGGAGAGAATAGAAGAGACCAAGAAGAGATATATATACCATAAAGAGATACCAGATAGAGGATAACCAGATAGAGGATACCATAGGAGAGATAAGATATATACCATATAATATATAGACCAATATATATATACACTATATATATACCATGGATAGTAGTATCCAGATATATATTACCAGATAGATATACCCATATATATATACCGGAATATATAGATACCATATATATACTCATATATAATATACCCATATATTATAGTAATACCATATATATATATATTTATATTTATATACCAATATATATATAGTATATATACCATATATATATACGCGTAATCATAATATAAGAGATATATAGATAATAACCATATATATATAAGAGCCAATAATAGTATATCTATATAAATACACCATATATATATACCATATATATATACATGATATATATACCATTATATATATACCATATTATATACCTGAAATCCCATATATATATATATATATATACCATAGATGATCTATACTTCATGAGAATATATATAACCCTATATATATATTCGTATAACCAGTTACAACAGCATATGATGATCTGATACGCCAATAGAGAGATAGATATATACCATATTAGATAGAATAGACCATATATAGATAACCATATAGCGAGCTATGATTACCATAAGCTATAGAGATATATAACCATATATATAGTATAGATATATAACCATATATATATATAGTATATATACCAGATTATATATATACCATATATATATATACCATATATATATATAGCCAGATATATATATACCATTATATACCATATATATATACCAGATATAATATATATATATTATACTATTATATATATCATTATATACCATATATATATACCATATAATATATATATATAATACCATATATATATATACCATATATAACCATATATATATACCATATATATACCATATATATAATATATATATTGACCATAATATATATAGATAGAAGACTCATATAGATATATACCATATATATAATACCATTATAAATAATAAATACCATATATAGATATACGCATATATATATATACCATATATCTATATACCCATATATAATATATAATACCATATATATATATATACCATGATATATATATATACCATATATATAATATATACCAATATATATACATACCAATCATAGTATAATATACCATAAGATATATATATACATATATAATCCAATATATACCATATATATACCATATATATACCAATAGGATACCAATATATATACCATATATATACCATATAGATATATATATACCATATAATATATATATATATGAAAGATATATATGATATACCATATAAATATTTATATATCTATACCATATATAGATATATATACCATATATATATATAATACCTAAATATATATCCCGATATATATATATATACCGCTTAAGGGGGAGATATCTATATATTATACCCGATCGTACTCATATATATACCCTATATATATATATACCCTTCTATCTATCGGGTTACTCAATACCATATATATCTATATACCCTGATATATACCGAGGAGTATATAGATATATATATCCCATATATACTTACTACATATTACCATATCTCTATATATGATACGACCCCCAGAAGTAGATATAGGAGACCATATATAGATGAGAGAGACCATATAGAGAGAGAGAGAGAGAAGAGAGACCAGAGAGATAGAGAGACCAGAGAGAGAGATAAGACCCATAGATGAGAGAGAGAGACCAGATAGAGAGCTAGATACCAGAGAGAGTAGAGACCATAGAGAGAGAGAGAGGAGACCAGAAAGGTTGAGTGAGGTGTAGTGATTGAGTTGAGCAACAGCGAGAGATGCTGCGAGAGAGTAATAGCGAGTGATGGAAGAAGTGGATATGACCAATGAAAAGGCGAGGGGAGAGAGACAAAAGGATGATAGAGAGACATCGAGTGAGAGAGAGACCAAAGCGAGGGAGAGAGACAGGGGGGGAGAGAGACAGCGAGGGATAAGGGAGACAAGCGAGGGAGGAGGGAGACCCGCGAGAGAGGGACAAAGCGAGGGAGAGGGAGACAGCGACGGGACGGAGGGATAGGAGACAGCTAGGAGAGGAGACAGCGAGGGAGAGAGAGACAGCGAGGGAGAGAGAGACAGCGGCAGGGAGAGAGTGAGAGACAGCGAGGGAGAGAGTGAGAGACAGCGAGGGAGAGAGTGAGAGACAGCGAGGGAGAGAGAGACAGCGAGGGAGAGAGTGAGAGACAGCGAGGGAGAGAGTGAGAGACAGCGAGGGAGAGAGTGAGAGACAGCGAGGGAGAGAGGGAGACAGAAACAAGGATGGGAGAGTGAGAGACAGCCGAGGGAGCGGAGGGGAGAGAGAGTGAGAAAGGAGGGAGGAGGAGGAGGGAGACGTGAGAGAAGCGAGGAGCGAGGAGAGAGAGTGAGACAGCGAGGGAGCGAGGGAGAGAGAGTGGAGAGACAGAAGGCGAGGGAGGAGAGCCAGCGAGGGGAGAGACAGCAGCGAGAGAGAGAGCAGTGAGAGACAAAGGCGAGAGACAGCGAGAGAGAGAGCCAAAGCGACGGAGAGAGACAAGCGAGGGAGAGGACAGCGAGAAAGAACAGTGAGAGACAGCGAATAGAGACAGGAGAGAGAGAGACAAGGGATAGAGACAGCGAGACAGAGAGCGAGGGAGAGAGAGAGAGTGGAACGAGACGAAGCGAGAGAGAGACAGTGAGAGACAGCGAGAGAGAGACAGCGAGAGAGAGACAGCGAGCGAGAGAGAGAAGACACGGAGAAAGATGGAGAGGACAGCGAGAAGAAGGAAGAAGAGAGAGACAGCGAGAAAGAGAGAGACAGCGAGAAAGAGAGACAGCGAGAAAGAGAGACAGCGAGAAAGAGAGACAGCGAGAGAGAGAGACAGCGAGAAAGAGAGAGACAGTGAGAGAGAGACAGCGAGGGAGAGAGAGACAGCGAGCGAGAGAGACAGCGAGAGAGAGAGAAGAGAAGAGGACAGCGAGGAGAGAGCGAGAATAGAGACAGCGAGGGAGAGAGAGAGAGTGAGTGAGAGACAGCGAGAGAGAGACAGTGAGAGACAGCGAGAGAGAGACAGTGAGAGACAGCGAGAAAGAGAGAGACAGTGAGAGAGAGAGACAGCGAGCGAGCGAGAGAGAGAGAGACAGCGAGAAAGAGAGAGAGAAAGAGAGAGACAGCGAGAAAGAGAGAGACAGCGAGAAAGAGAGAGAAAGAGAGAGAGCGAGAGAGAGAGAGAGAGAGAGAAGAGAGACAGCGAGAAAGAGAGAGACAGCGAGAAAGAGAGAGAGTTGAGCAGCAGCAGCAGCAAGATGAGCTCCTGATTATTTTACTTTTTAATGTTATTTTGAAATAAGACAGACATTCAGTTTTAACAAATTCAAGATAAGAAAACTATTTTCAACATTAATTTGATGAAAGAAGATAACCAAGAAACCAGAAGACAACTGGCTGAAAAAAAGCTTAAAAAAGTCCTACAACGACCTGCAAAAAGGGAAGAAAATAAGAAATTTCAATGTGAGTACAGATCTGCAATCAACAAATCTTTATTTTAAAGGAAAATTGTCTAAAAGGGGGTTACTTTGGATGAATTAATCTTCTATATATAACGGCCAAGATTCAGTGGACAGTTGCATATTAATAGAACAACAGATAACTGCCAGCAACTGTCAAAATATTTGAACAATGACAGAATCAGTCCCTATAACATACCCATCTAATGCTACAAATGAGAGCTTAAAGAAAAAGCATAAAGAAAAGCTTCTCAAGGACAAAGAAGAAACCCTGTTCTCAGACTTATACAAGAGTGGAGGTCAGTAACATCATATTTTACACAGAAGACCCTGAAGCCTGGCACTTAGCCATTAGACAGCATTACTCCACAGTCATCAGAAAGGGCATCAGCAACGGATGGAAACTACAGATTAAAGAAGAGGATTCGGATTTGATCATGACAACAACCAACCTGTATAAAAATGGGACTGTATTGATTCAGGGAAATCTGGAACAGTTTGAAAAAGACTTCCCTCAGATAAAAGAAAAAGCTCAACAGAATAAGAACAACCCCAACAACACTGAAGCA
>VCII01000283.1:0-120313 GCA_006030095.1 Triplophysa siluroides
ACAAGTGTTTGGTTACACGCACTGGTCTAACCGCACTTGGCTTCAGAGCTGATGCTCTGGACAGCGACTCCCCCTGACCCATTCCCCTGACAGAGGACCTGCTCTCTCAGGGGAAGGACACGTTCTGGCATCCCAGATCAGACCTCTGGAACACCACGTCTGGTCTCGAGACGGGACGAGAAGATCCTGAGCTGGCCACTCCCCCTCTATGGCGGAGACCATCACCCAGGCTAGGGCCCCATCTACTAGGCGGTGACACGCCTCTAGAGGGCGCCTCTTCTCGTCCTGGTGTCTCTCTCAATGAGAAAGACCCACTGAGGTGCTCGATCGGGATTGTGTTTTCCTTCTTACGAGACTGGAGACTAACATCTCCCCTCCACACTGAATGTGTATGTAGTCGCTATTGCCACTCATCACGACTCAGTCGGTGGAAAGTTTCTAGGGCAACACGACCTGGTCACCAGGTTCCTAAGGGGCGCGAGAGGGCGAAATCCGCCTCATCTCCGCTCCATACCCTCTTGGGACCCTAAGTGGTCCTGGGGAGCCTCAGTGCCCCCCAAGAGCCCCTCGGAGGTTCCGATCTTCCTCACTGAGTAAGACGGCCCTCCTGACAGCGCTCACTTCCTTCAAGAGGGTAGGGGACCACCGAGCATCCTCCGTGTCCCCGGATTGCCTTAAATTCGGCCCTGGAAAATCTCACGTCATCTTGAGACCCAGGCCCGGATGCGTGCCCAAGAAGTTCCCACTACTCCCCGGGCCAAGTGGTGAACTTGCAGGCGCTCCCCATAGGGGAGGAAGACCCAACCCGAGCAGTGTTGTGTTCAGGACGTGCTGGACCGCACGCAGAGCTCTGAAGCTCTGACCAGCTCCGTGTCTGTTGGAGCACAGCAGAAGGGAAGGCTGTCTCCAAACAGAGGCTGCCGCACATGGATGCCGTTACGACGGCATTCCGATCTCAGAATCTCCCATGCCCATTGGCAGGTTTAGCCACCTCCTGGGCACTGGCAGAAGCGCCTCTCTAGCAGACATCTGTAGAGCTGCGGGTTGGGCTACGCCCAAACACCTTCGCAAGGGTTAACAACCTTCGCGTAAACCCGGTGTCAGCCCACGTCCTGCGTGGCGACATGTAGGACTGGCGTCCGGGGGGGGCGTATGCCTGCGAAAGCACCTTTCCACCCTCTAACAGGTTGGGTCAGTGTGCTATCTACCTTTCCTTCTTACCCGAACACATGGCTAAGAAACTGGTACCTCAACATCCTCCCTTCTTACCCAGACTCTGGTTAAGAATAGGCATTCTATCCATCAATAAGCAAGCACCCCCTGGGGGACTGGCTGGGCAGAGCAGCCTTCCCCCTTAGGCCGGGATACCATGTGAGCTATCGCAGATAGCTCTAACCGGACCTAGTGCTACCGGACGTCTGTAACACCCCCTCCGTGGGCTTTCCGTCTGATGTATCCTCATGAGAATGGTTCCCACTCCTGGTAACCCATGAGCTTCCCCAGGTGGACCCCCACCTCGCGGTTAACTACTCAGTCCGCACGTTCCATGCGTTCTCCTCCTAGGACGAGACCATACCTTCATCCACCATATTCCTCCCCACGGGTAGGAGGTGGCCTCTGCAGCGCATCCCTAATCAAGGAAATTGCGCTTACCCGGTGTAAACCCGAGCCGGACGGCCTCTCGCCAGTAGAGAGCTAAGGCCTCCGTCCGTGAAAGGTTACCGGTCAGGGCTGTACCCATCTTTCTCCAAGAAAGCTCTGGAACCCCCCGACCACCACACTGGAAGGTTACAGTTTCGCGAAAGCATCGAGCTGACACGCCCAGGCCTGTTACCGTCGCTTCGCTAGAGACTGTGACGCGATACAGCGTTGTGGCGTTTTCCATAGAGAACCCCATCTGTCGTCTTCGACACAACGTCGAGAGACCGACAGAAAGGGAACGTCTCGGTTACGTATGTAACCTCGGTTCCCTGATGGAGGGAACGAGACGTTGTGTCCCTTATGCCACTAACACGTATCGTATTCTGCTGCAGTCGTGAGAGGCTCTCAGGCTCTTCAGAACAAAAGGTAAGTGAATGCTGCACGCCGGCTTCCTTTATACCGGACATCCGGGGGCGGAGCCCGGCATGCAAATTTCATTCGCCAAATTTCATTGGCCTTTTCTATAGTAGTCAGAGTTGATTGGTTCTCAAGGGCGAACCCCATCTGTCGTCTTCGACACAACGTCTCGTTCCCTCCATCAGGGAACCGAGGTTACATACGTAACCGAGACGTTAATTCTTATAAGGGAGGGTGCGCAGTGGGATGCAAAATATGTTGACTGAAAGAGAGATTTAGATTTTTAACAAAACTTTTACAATTTCTCAACGCTTACACATCACTTAAAAACAACAACAAAAAAATCTTTAAAAATTAAATTTAAAATAAAGTTTGTTTCCAATAACAGAACACAGAGCCTCTCTTTGACACCATATGTCTTACAAAAACTAAAAAACAATCAATTGATTTATAATGTAGGAAATCAATTCGCAACCTTCATCTGAGTAGGGCAACAAAAACTGAGACCACATTGAAATCTACGTTTTTTAAAATTTTATCTTTTCTACTCATATAAAATGACATTTTTGCTTTTCCCAATATAAAGTTTATCAGTAAACATTCCCCCTGTCGTGTCCTTGTATACTTAAAACTCAAAATAAAAAGTTGCATTGAGAATTCCTCATTGAAATTAGACAGAGAATATACAGTATCTTTGAGTCTATCACACAGTGCAAAAGTGTGGAAAATGGACTCCCTTACAACAAAATGGACACTCTTGACCAACATTTGGGTTCAACCGGGAAATGAAAGCATTAACTGCAATGATACCATGTAAAATTCTCCACTGTAAATTTCCATTCTTTTTTGTTAATGGTGGTTTATAAAAAATCTCCACTGTGGTTTTACATCTTCTTCAACACTTAGAAAAGAACGCCAAGGTGTATTGTTGTGGCAAAAACTATCATCAAATGTTGAGAGAAATCACGAAGACCAAGTTTCAAGGGTTTCAATCTTTTTGTTCGAACAAGTCAAATAGAGACATACAGAGTTCATCTGAAGATTTCCCAACGAATGCCCCCTGAATACACATCTGACTCCATATTTTATACATTGTTCTCAAGTTGTTATCACATTTTAAACCAATCATGTTTTACCTGACATCACCTTTTCATCAGCCCGTCCCCCTGCGCTCGATACAGTTATGTTTCCGGCCTACTATTTAGGATTAAATCGTAGCGAGCGCCTCTCAAAAACAGGTGCCTGTTTATCATGAGGATTTTCCAGGGGTTTCGGACGATACATGATTTATCATTAGTTTTATTAAAAATTAGCTCATTGTTTAGCGTAATAATGAACTAGCATAAACAATCATCTGGCTCGGAACAGTAGCTGTAGCTGTTCTTTGGACTGACTTCAATATATATGGCCAAATGCGTTATGTCAATAAAATGAATGCAATAATGCAAGCCGCAATCAGCATAACATTTTTCATGATGGTAAGCACACCCTTGATCCAGTCCCTGTTAAAATGTCTGATTTTATCTCAGATTTGGTCAAAGTTTCAACCATCAATATTTTTCATTCCTTCATCGATGAGATGTCCATCCGCGTCTTTCTTTGGAATATAGGTGCAACAGGTTTCTCCAATGACAGCACAACTCCTCCTTTCGCTGCTGCCAATTGGTCCAAGACCAAGCGATTTTGCAGCACAGTCAATTGTAGTCCGCGTAGCTCCTCCTTGATGCCTTTCATGACAATGTTTGTGGTATTCATAAATGACGTAAATTCAAATCTGGTGATCTCAACTTCATTCATCAAAGAACTGACTCCCATCATTGGACTAAAAGCAGCTGAGACTTTCTCCGCAACTGTCCAGATGTGATGATTCTTTGCCATGGGGCTAGCAGAAATCTAACAGTTCTCGTCGTGATCTCTGTTGTCGTGTCATTACTTCAAGTGGTATGATGATTGCTCCCCCATGTAACTGTACCAAGGAACAGTCCTGTCCTCTCTCTGGGTAACGATAAATAGTGTAAATATATGTTCCTGTAAGACTCCAGCTCCTAAAGCAAACCGCTAAAAACCTCTTTCTATACCATTCAGCACAAGACAAGACCTCAAGTGCCATGATAGTTTGTGTCAGATCAGGCCTGTCCCATTCACTACCTTCAAATGATGTATCAACGCTGTCATCCTCAGGCAGGGCCGGGCAGAGTCCATTAAAGGGACAGGTGCTATAAGTATAAAAGGAGCACATGTACCAAGGCTTTAGATAGGGCTGTGCTCAAAACAGCAATACTGTATATCATGATGAATTCCTTGCTGATACGTGCGTCAATATGGATGCTTCTGTAATTGATACAGCAGCAAATTCCATGATGCAGTTTTGAAAAAGAAACAGAACAGAAAAGACCATTCTAATATTTAAAAGTTTAAAATATTTTATTTGCACCTATTAACAAGTCTGGGATTAGAAACTGAAGTGAATAAAGTTGTCCAAACCTTAAAGGGATAGTTCACCCAAAAAATGAAAAGTCTGTCATCATTTACTCACCTTCAGATTATTCCAAACCAATTGCTTTAGTTTTGTTGAACACAACAGAAGATATTTGGAAAAATGTCAGTTACCAAACAGATCTCATCCCCCATTTGGATTTGGATTTTGATTCAATTTATTGTCATTACACATAAACAAGTACAGTGTAACGAAATGGATTTAAGAAGAAAAATACAGCAAACATAATACACCATAGACAAGACTTGCAACAGGGTAAGATAATCCAGCTCCGATAAGCAGCCATCCGGTCCAGTGCCATTATAGCGCCGCTCAACAGACCCGCCTATCAGGCTGGCGGTTCAAAGAATGCGGAGGAGTGGGAGTGATAAATCTGTATGTGTGTGTGTGTGATAGTTCCAAGTCTTTGGTTGGGGAGGAACGCAAGAGCGTCTCGCTGCAGTGCTCCCACAGGGTTAAATTTTCCAGCTGCCTTGACCAAGGCCGTTTCTGGATCCGGGAGTCGAAAGATAAGATTGTGATTTGTTTAGTCAGGAAACCGTATTCCAATATGTCACGGCAACCCTCATAGTCCAAGTGGTTCAATGGTGATCCTGATCTCCGATATTATCAATTTTCCTTCCCAGAGCTGTTAGGGTTTCCCTGATGGCGACCATATTTCGGTTAATAGTCTCAGTCTCAATGCTGACCGCTCTTCCAACAGCTTCAATCAAAACGGGCAGCCTTATGACAGCTGTTCCCGTTTTATGAATTTTTCGATAACCCAGGGCAAAGCCTAATCCAATCAGCACAAGACCTGTTATCATGGTTCCAAATAGGTAAATATCCTCGATATCCTCGACTGAAAGAGCCGCCAGACACACGATCCGCCATCTCCCAGCCGTCCATCGTGTAGCCAGCTGCGTACGTTCCGTCAGGACACGCGGTTCCCCCGAACCCAATTTTCTCATCGAGAAAATGGTGTCAATTGCGTTGAGAGACCAGTTGATCACTTCCATAATTTCCAAGTTTGGAGAGCAGTGCAGAGAGAGTCTCTCAGTAGATGAGACGAGACAAGACAGGAGACAAAGCAGGGAAATATGGGCAAGGACGGGGAGTGAGAAAATGCGACCGCCTCCGCTGAGAGCCAAACGAGAAGAATTTACTGTCATAGTAGGGAAATAAATACTATGGGAGTCTAAGGGGGATAAGTCTGTCTGGTTACTGACATTCTTCCAAATATCTTAGCTGCTGGGGATGTTACATTTATGCATTTCGCAGACGCTTTTATCCAAAGCGACTTACATTTCATTGTATTATTCATTTGTTCTTGACTATGTACAATCTCCTGGGATAGTGCCATGCTCTAACCACTGACCCACAGGAAAGCTGCTGCTGCTGCAATTGCTGTCTTTGCTGTTGTAAAAAAAATGGTTTTGTCATATTAAAAATATAATTCTGTTCTAACACTCTTCTAGATTTGTTTTAATGATAATGATAATTAAAACAGCGTTGATAAGTATAATTCGGAGGGTGAGAAAATCTGAATGAGGCCATGTTCAGACTTGACTTTGTTTTTAAGCTGCTAGCGTCAGTTTTAAATTATAATCCTATGGAGTAAACCGTTTTTTCAAAAACATCCTGAGTGCTTTATTAAACACCAGCATCTTTTTCTGCAGCTCAGAGTGTCTTTAGAGGTTGTAAAAAAGTTGTACATTTCTGAAAAAAACGCCCTGTCTGACAAAAAAAAAAACTCCCTAGGTCAAGCTCCTTTATCACAGCTAACCAAAGAGACATGTCGTTCTCAAGTTAGAAAAAATAAAATGGCGTCCGAAACGCCCTCAGGATGATAGTTTTGTTTAAATGTAAGTTTAATTTTCACTTTGAGCAATTTTGATTGCATTTGTAGCGAGAAACTAGTATTGTAGTCTCTGTTTATAATTCAAATAGACTTACATTACGCTGTCTATCTGGTTCTCTGGGTTGCCTTCGTACCATGGCGATCGGGTGATATTTGTAACCAAACGCTGACAGGGTTTACTTTTTACTTAAAAAGTCATGTCTGAACATGGTCTAAGCCGGTTTTACCAGTGTTTTGAAGGCACTGTACATACTGTAATAATAATCATTCAAAGTGTTAATAGTTTTATAAAACCAGACCCCTTGACGCCCATGAAATGTTTCTCCCCCAAACAGCAAACATTGATTCAAGAAGTGAACATGCACCAAAGGTTTGGTTTATATATTGCTGTGTGTAGAAGTAACATTAGATGCAGCTAACGTCACGTCAGTTCAGAGCAGGGTACACACACAACAGCCGTGCATGCTCCCTTCACGGCGTTTTTGTGAAATACTACTACTTATAAAATAATAATACACCGCTCCGCTGAAAACCCACTTACCCGGAAGCCGCGAACAGTATAAGGGCTATCCTGGAAATGCGCAAAGCTACTGAAGGCGTCTGAACGTGAGGAGTCGTACCAAATGAGGTCGTCAGGTGAAAGGTCATCACGTGAGTAATTAATTTAGGGTTAAATTATTATTCATACATTTTACCAATAGTTAGATTGAGCAGGCCTTCACAAAATGGCCTTTAATTACAAAGAAAAATCGTTTTGCCTTGACAAAAGGACACTTTCGGCATTAAGGGCCAAAGAGGCAGGTGCTCAAGCACCCTCCACCCACCCCCCCTGCACGTGCCTGCTAATAATAATCATGCATATACCTGTTTTTCTTTAAATTCATGAACGAGTCGGGATGCTTTGCCAAGCTCTCGGTCTGCATGTTTTAAACATATTTTACAGGCAGATTTTGTGCTGCATCACGCCTTTTATCTCAGTGATCTTCTCGTGTTTTATTCCAAGTAAGGTTTGTAAAGGGCATACAACATTGAGTGCATACAGTCCGATCTCTTTAAAAGATTGTGAGGCACCATTTTCACTCGATCAGCACCTGACTGTGTGTCAACTGCATGAGCGCTAACCCCTGACATGACAACTATATAACTAAACTTGATTATAAGGATTAATATGTAGTTTTTGTAAGGTCTCGAACAGGGGTTAAATATTTTCGTAAACTAAACAAATAATATAATTTTTTGGAATTAATATAAAGTTTAACCGCATGTGCTGTTGATTTCCTTACAGCGTGCCACTAGTTCAACACGCGTGCCTACCGACCCATTTCTAAATAAATCCAATTTGAATTTGACAAAAATTTAATAAGAAAATGACGGAGGAGTGCTCTAGTTTCTCATTTGAGTACCTGCTGTCTAAAACGCCTGTGCATGGCCCTGTTTAGAATAGACAGCTTATCTATCAAGATGAGAAATTAACTGCTATTCTAATGTAAGGAGCCTGCTGTGTGTGCCTCTGACAGTGTTGGGTTTAACTAGATACTAAGTCATTGGTTACTGTTATTTAGTTACTTTGCCCTTGAAAAATGTAAGTGAGTGATTACTTTTTAATTAGTTTAATTACAGTTACTTCTGATGTAATTGAACTAAATAGGCTTGTGTTTTATATTCAATAGTGGAAATTACCTCTAAATTCAAAGTCTAACTTTTAAATGTATGCTTTAATGTCTTCTCCTCACATTTTTAATACTTTGGTCAGTTAATAAGGATAATTTATGTGTTATTTATTATTTATTTGAATGAATTTAATAAGCCATTTCATGTCTATCCTTGAATCAATTCTAATCACGGTTGAAGTAGGATATAGAAAGTAATTAGTATCAAATACTTTTTGGAGAGAGTCATTTGTACAGTAATCTAATAACACTTTGAATATGTCATTAGTAACTAGTAATGAATGACTTTTTCAGAGTAACTCACCCAACACTCCCCTCTGACCAACTTGTACTAATAAACGTTTATTTATTAAGATTGAGAAGTATGTTGATTTGAAATTGAGCAAAAACAATCTGTGACCTTTTGTTAATATCATGTGTTACATATCTTCAAACAAATCAATGAGATAATATCAAGTTTATGAAAGTTTAGTTAAGGATTTAAGCTTTAAGTAACAACAGTTTTATAGAAGCAGATGACAAATGGATAAGCACAGAAAAGACATTCATATATAGCAGTTGCTGAAAACAAAAGTTTTGAACCGTTAGGAAAAGTGGTCTCCATTCCTCTAAAAGCATTATTTTTCATTTCCACTGATTCATCTGCTGTCCTGTCTGCATTTGTTCACTGCCCACTGAAGAACATTTTTGCCAAACCAGCTTTCAGATAACTCAGCATCTTTATTGGCTTCCTCAGCTTCAGCGGCTCCTCATTTCCTCCAGCTCTCGGACCCAGTCTTCTTTCCCAGCCTCCTTCAGTCTGGGGATGAAGAAGTCCAGATGCTGAAGAGTAAAGGCAGAGTCTGGCTTTAATGCGATCTGAGAGACGCTTGATGGTCTTATAAGCATTGAACAGAAAGACTTCCTTTTGGTCTTCAATTGCCTTTAGATCTTTGTCAAGATGATCCATTATAACCAAATATCTCTTGGTTTGTTCTTGAGCTTTTTCATATTTCTTTCTGAAGTCATCAAACTCAACTGTCATGCTTGAGGTGCTGATGATGTATTTCTTGTCTTCTTTGACGTGTTTGCTGTGATGACACTTCCCTGTGCAGACGGTGCAGTAACCGTTTTTCATGACTTGACATCTACTGGGACTAGAAGCCCACCAGCAGTCATATTCATGGCAGTTTCCTCGCAAACGGTGCAGGTCATCCCCTTTCTACTCTTCCATGACTTGCTTTCAATGGGCACCTTCACTTTCACACTCGTTTTTAGCTCAAGAGTAAAGCTTTCAGACTGCTCAATCTTTTCCTTGTTTTTTCTTAATGCCTCTTGAATCTGAAGTTTTTCAGATTTTTTCTGTTCCTTCTCTTGAAGTTGCAGCTGTATATTGCTGATGAACGCTTCGAATTGAACGCGCTTCGCCAGGACATCTGAAGTCAGCTCTAAATGTCTTCGGTTCATTTTATTTAGAGACTGGAGAAATTGCTTCACGCCATCCATGCTGTCATCCCACGCGCCTTTTTGAGCCTGAATGAAGCGCTTCTCCGCGTGACGGGCTTCGGCCTGACGGTTGTTGAATAAAAAGTAAACAGGTTGATTATCGTGATCTCGCCTGCAGGGGATTTTAGCTCTTTTGATCGCACCGACAACATTTTTAGGCGGCAGACCATCGGAATGTGTGAATAAAAACACAATGTTGTTCACAACGTCTTCCCAAACAAAGACAGAACTGAACTGATAATATAATGCTGTCTGTCTGAGAGCCGATTCTTAGATGCTTGAATCAAAAACACACAGCGTCAACTTCACGAACTCCATCGATGCTTTGAAACAGTGTGCATAGATTCTCAGCAACTTCCAGATCTTTGTCCAGTCCTCTCGTGTCTCCGTAGCCTGGAGTGTCAATGATGGTGAGAGAGACGGGGCCCTTTTTAGGAAAGACCTCATACATGGTGATTTCAGAGGTTTGTGATTCTGACTGGTCTCTGGCTTCTTCTTCTATGATTTCATACCATATTTCATCCTCAAACTTCACTTCCAGTATGTAGTTGACCATGGTGTTAATGAGAGTTGTCTTGCCAACACCGGTTTCTCCCACCAGAAGAACAATTTTGTTTGGTTTACTGGTGTCTTTTGTCCCATAAGTCCATTTTCTGACTTTTCCATCATCCTCAAGCAGTTTTCTCTCTGTGTTTTAGGAGGTAGCGTTTTGGAGGACCTTGGTCAATCAGAAAATGTGCGTGGTAAAACAGTCGGCTGCCTGTAAAAAATGAAGGCAAATATTTCTGAGAATATTTGTACAGCAAGAATCTATGATTAGAAATCCCCATGAAAATTCTGACAATTTTATGCATACACATACATTGTAAAGAAATATATTCATGTAAAGAAACAACATTTTAAATAAGAACCTTTAAAATGCAGATGGAGAGCAGATTCGTGTTTACCTCCAAGGTTTTACAAATACTGTCATGTTAAAAACGTCTGGATGCAAGATTTGTTGTATAAGTTAATTTGCTCAAAATAGTTGTTTGGGCAAATGGGTGCTGTACACGTAATATTATAAAAGACTTGCCAGACACACACTGTTCAACCGAATTGAAATGTCAGCTAAATAAAACGGATTCTTTAAAACTGCGGTGAGCTCCGTTTACATAAAATATACATACAGAACAACAGAAAAAACATTTAATTTTTTTAATTTTTAAAATTTTTATTTTTTTTAATTTAAATAAAAAAAAAATTAACCTCACACTCTCTGGACAGTCAGCTTGTGCATGTGCCTTCATTATTGTCAGCTATTAGTTGGTCCAAAAGGTGGTATCATTGGCCCAAGCTGTTGTTTCGCAGTCAAAAAAAAGCAACAACCAGCGTTTACAATGACGGACACTTGAAGAGTAAAAGATACCTGCAAGTTTACACTACAACGGTATTTTACCCTTCATAAAATTGGGAGAAAAGCAGACACTGGACAAGGAAACTAGTGCACATGCTTTCAAATGAGTATACCCGACAAGAGCTGCGATGATAGAGCTAGATCATTTACATTAGTAATTTGGCAGACGCTTTTATCCAAAGAGACTTACAGATGGGGTAAACAATTGAAGCAATTCAGACAACATAAGTACAACAAAAAGCAAAAGTGTAATCAATAAAACTGGCTTCATAAAGCCTACCACAGTATACAGTGCTAAGTTAAGTTAGATTTTTTTTTTTTTTTTTTAGTAAAAAAATAGAAGTCAGAACTAATCGGTAAGGTGTTGACGGAAGAGATGTGTTTTCAGACGATTCTGAAAGATGGCTACAGAATCTGCAGATCTTGTTGCCGCGGGCAGATCGTTCCACAAGTGGTACCGATCCAGAGAAGGTTCGTGAGATCGATTTTTACCTTTTTGGGATGGCACCACAAGACGTCGTTGTGTGCAGAGCGCAGAGATCTGGTGGGTACATACGTCTGCATTAGCGAAAGAAGATAAGGGGGAGCCAAACCAGTGGTGGACTTGTAGGCCAGGAGGAGGGATTTGAATTTGATGCGAGCCGCAATAGGGAGCCAATGTAACTTTAAGAAGAGGAGTGACGTGTGCTCTCTTCTGTTCATTGAAGACCACTCTTGCCGCTGAATTCTGGATCATCTGTAGAGGTTTGGTTGTGCAAGCTGGGAGTCCAGCCATTAGCGCATTGCAGTAGTCCAGTATGGACAGAACAAGGGCCTGAACTAGGACTTGCGTAGCATGCTCTAATAGGAAGGGTCTATTTTTCGAATATTGTAGAGGATGAATCTACAGACCTGGTGGTGCTGGCAACTTGATCTTTGAAGTTAAGCTGATCATCAATCATCACTCCAGGTTTCTGGCCTTTCTGGAAGGTGTGATGGTTGATGAGCCCAGTTGAATAGAGAAGTTGAATAGGAATGACCGCTCTTGAAACCAGACTGGTTGCTGTCCAGGAGGTTGTTCTGGGTGAGATAGGATGAGAGCTGGTTACATACAACACGTTCAAGAGTTTTTGCAATGAATGGGAGGAGAGATACCGTCTGTAGTTTTCTAACAAGAAAAAAGAACGCGGCGACTTGAGACAATTTCACTACAAAATTTAAAATGCTATTAGATTGTTAATGCTAATCTTAAATCTATAATTTACCTTATTAGTAATTTTTTTTATTCAGCCTTGTTGTGTTTTCATTTTTTCTTGTTTTTACAGGTATATGAGGCAATATATCTCATGTACAGCTGCTTTGTAAAATGAAAATTGTAAAAGAGCTATATAATAAAGTTGAGTTGAGTGTTGAGTATTCTGTACTTTGTAGGGCTTTGTTCAGATGCACTCATGCAAACCATACACACAAAATATAGGTTATCTCTTTTCAACAGCATCCCAAGATGCCTCACATGGCTCATAAACATGTCATGAATATCTATTTAGCTTATTCTTTTAAACTCACGTGCGCTTGTATTTGTTTAAATCTATTGTATATTTTCTCATGTGGAATATATATTATACTTAATATGCATTTATATACTTAAATGTTGAAATTATCACTCTTTTTTTTAACGGTCTAAGCCCATGATCTAAAGTGTAAGATAAGAGCCCTAAATGCTTTCTCTTCACTTGTAAAATTGATATGGAAGTTTTTCAACAGTGGGGACAATTTTCATGATCTCACCTAGAGCCTCACAACCCCACGGGCTGACAATGGGCACATGAAGATGGATCTTCTAATTTTAAATCTTCATATGCCATTATTGTCATAGAGAGATGATTTTCTGAAGCGAAACGGAAGAACAGTTGATCCACACAATTCAAATCTTAGTTTGTTGATATTAAAAAGACGTCACCTGAGGAAGCTGAATGAAAGGTTTTATTATCTTAATATATCCATAATTATCTGATATTGACGTCTAGGAGATCTCTTTACAAATAAAACTGGTTTTCAGTCCTAATTCGGGCTTTCTTTTTTAATGATTAATTTAGACTAATGGCACTACCTGTTGGTATCATCTCCCCTGTATTTTTTTATATCCTTTTAGTGATGACATGGGCTTAATGCTCCAGCGTTCAGCATCAAATGGATATGGGAGTTTAAATGGGAACACATTTGACCCCTTGATTTTAAGTGAGTGAATAAGTCTATTTTATATGTACACTTAACTGCCTGGAAGCTTATCAGCAACCCTAATAAAAACACCCTAAAGCAGCTAGTCAAGGTCTTCATAGTCGCTTGAAGTTACACATGCCTTCTCGTTCACTGAAACCCTTCAGAGTAGCGTGGCGCTATTAACATTGCATGCGCAGCTCAGTTTCATCCTGTCAAAGGATGAACAAACCTCATTTGAGATGTGATGGAGCATGTGGTTTGTTTAATGTAGTGAATGAATACACCTTTCACTGACTAAGTTGCCCTTTCAGTCTGAACAAGAGAGATCTTTTTGTTTGAAAGAACTGCTTCAAGTCGTTCTTTAGGGACATTATGGGACTGGTTCATCTTGTTCACGAATAAACAGAACCAGTTGTTGAACGATAAAAATAGCAAACAGGTAGAGGTCGAATTAATTAATATTGATTTTTGTTTATTGCACGGAAAATTTCAAGCCCAGAAAAAGTGAAAAAAAACTATAATCTTTATTTTTTATATTTAGGACTCATCTGTGTCACAAATAACATAGCATTTCAGTTCAGAATGTGAAGGGCATGTATAATTGGTTCCAACTACTGAACGAATACGCCCATCTCTGACTGTTTTTATCTGAAGCTGAGAGAGATCTCGGTATGGTATGTCGTTCTTGAATGGACTGAATGAAAGTGTAGGTCATTCATTTAGCCTGCAGGTCAATGCCATTCAGCAATCTGTAGAAAGCAGATGCAAAGGGCATTAATAACAAAACGTCTTGGTTACGGATGTAACGTCTTGGTTACGGATGTAACCTAAGTTCACTGATGGAGGGAACGACACGTTGTGTCGAACCAACAGATGCAGGCTGCTTGAAGCTTTTCAGGCAGTCCAACACTGACTGAGCATGCTCTGTAGTGAGACGCGCTGTTATGACAGAGTTGAGTTCCATACCAAGAAGAGGATGCTCTGCACGGGGAAAGCTTGCTCATTTCTCGGTTGACCTGTAGTCCCAGTCGATCTAGGTGCCGGAGCACTAGGTCCCTGTGTGTACACAACAGATCGAGAGTGTGCCAAGATAAGCCAGTCGTCGAGATAGTTTAGTACCCGCACACCTGTCTCCCTGTGGGGAGTGAGGGCGGCTTCCACAATCTTCGTAAAGACTCTTGGGGACAGGGACAGACCGAAAGGGGGTGGCGGACTCCTCCTCAACGTCTTTTCCGAGGGGCCGCCTGGGTAGGGGGCACCGGGGACCGGGGGACTGGGCTGGGGGCAGATGCCGCATGGGATCTCGAAGGCCTGTAGGCGGCGATCGCGGCGGGGAAGAATGTGGCTGATCGGCTCTGTCTTCTTCTTCACTGCCGAGAACTGTTGTGAAAAGTCCACGACATTGTCACCACACCCCACCCTGCGTGATGGTTCCCATTTTCCCGGCGTCCCGCATCTGCGCCAGGTTAAGCTAGAGGTGCCTCTCCTGGACCACAAGTGTGGATATCGCCTGACCCAAGGCCCGCGCGGTCACCTTAGTCGCCCATAGGGCGAGGTCGGAGGTGGTGCGGAGTTCCTGCATCAACCCTGGGTCAGTCTTACCCTCGTGGAGCTCTTTCAACGCCTTGGCCTGGTGTACCTGCAGGATGGCCATGTCGTGGAGAGAGGAGGCAGCTTGACCCACAGCAGTGTAGGCCTTCAGCACCAGCGATGCCGAAGTCCTACACAGCTTGGACGGGAGTCTCGGTTGACCTCCAGGTGGCCGCCGTCTTCGGGCACAGGTGCACCGCGACTGCACGTTCCACCTGGGGCACGTCGACATAGCCCCTAGCTGCCCCACCATTGAGGGAAGTAAGGGTGGCGGATTTCCTCATGCACTTCCGGGAAAAATGGGACCGGTTTGGGCGCAGCTTGGAGTCGCGCTCAGAACCCAGGTACCATGTATCCAGACGCGAGCGTTGGGGAAGAGGCGGTGCGGTGCACTGCAGCCCAATGCTCACGGCGGCCCAGGAAACCATGGCTGACATCTCAATGTCCGCTTCTTCCTGAGCTTGACCCCCCGAGGGAGGGAGCTGCAAGGAATCGTCGGGATCGGATGCCAGCAAATCACCCTCCGATACTGCGATGGACATCTCATCATCGTCACGCATCGTTTCCGAGTACGTGACTGAGGATCCAGACGGTGTGGGACCGCCTTCTGGGGAACGATCAGACGAGCGTGGCGGGGCGCGAGCGGTCTGCGAGCGCTTGGCTGACGGATTTACGCTCACAATAACCCCCATATCATGCCCGCTGCTCGCCTTGGCGGACGGCAGGGTTTTAGCCACTGTTACGGCCTGGGAAGCAAGCGAGGTGGTGGCTGGTGACCCGTAAAAGACCCGTGACTGCAAGGTCTGAATCACCATCTGCGCGCAGGTGTCCACGAAAGCTGCCTCAGCATGCTGGATGCCCAAACACTTGAGGCAGATATCGTGTGATGAATGAATGCACCACGCTGTCTCCCCTTTATACCCGGATATCCGGGGGCGGAGTCCGGCATGCAAATGTAATTCGAAATTGAAATTAGGCTACACAAAGATGCATAAAAAAATATTATTACATTTAGATATAACTGTTTTTCTCATTTCACTGAATTTTAAGGTAAAATGTTGTTCAAGGGTTCAACACTGCCACAGCAGGGCAGTGTTGGCTTGCTCACCGGGAGACTGCATCTATTTATTAATTTATCAGATATTATCTATTAGAATGATCTTGCTTTTTCTATAAACACTATGCACTGTGCTTTGTTTTACCTCTGTGTTTTCTTATTTGCTCCTGTAAAGCTGCTTTGGAACAATGCACATTGTGAAAAGCGCTATATAAATTGAATTGAATTGAATTGAATTGAAAGGGGTCAAGGGGTACTTGGCTTGAAAAAATCATGAGAACCACTGATTTAAACCACTTACTTTTTTATTTAATGAGTAGATTAGACAAACATTTAATAAAAGCCTAATCAGTTTTGTAACAAATACATTTTGCCTTAAGACATTCCAATGTCTAAATGTCCAACAAATCAATTAATTAATCTGAATGAATTATTTTGGTGAATGAACTGAAATGAACAAATCTCCTGAACGAATCAAAATTTCCACCACTACGCCTCAGTGTCCACATGTGTCCACACAGCAGGATGATAAATAACACTGAAACATTGTAAAAGTGAATGTGATAATTAAGTAATTCATAGGAGGTTGGGTAAGCCTAAAAATGAGCAAGCTGATAATAATCTCATTCATTTTAACAACGATGCAGTGTTTTTGTCACCTTGTATCGTGGACACATATGAACACTTTGGGGTGTTAATTATGTAACACTGAGGATTTTGCAGTACAGGAACAGGATTGAAGACCTTTGACACAGCAGGTTCCAAGTGATCAAGGGCTTATGATGCCAATGTAAAAGCAATAGGCATCTGTAGTGTAAGTAAAAACAAAATTATCTGTGAAGTGACATATTACTGTATAATTACTAAATAACTATCTATAAAATTGTGGCAACACGGAATGTTATTGATTAAATTCAACAATACTTAAGAATTGAGTTAGAAATACTCCTTGTAATGAGCTCCTTACAAATCAACATTTTGAAATGAGTAACTCCAAAAAAATCTCACAAATAATGATGTAAAACAAACAAAAAATACTGGATTGTTGGATAAAAAATCCCAATGCTAATGAATACTATTTAATGGAATAGCTTTGATTTAATACAAAGATAAATCTATTTATTTTAATGACTGGATAAATTAATTTAATCTAAATCGGATTTCATGTATGAATTACAAGTTCTTAAATGCGTACACTGACATCAGATTTGGTTTGTAATAATTTACATACTAATACAACTCTTAAGTTTTTACAGTGAATCGTTAAAAAAATTAACCATCTGGTTTATCACCTTCAGTTTTATCATTACAAAGTAAATAATTTACCCTTCTGCAGAAATCAATTTCAACTCACCTGGAACTCATGGTGATGCCTTAGTGTCTCTCACAGAAGAACTCACAGAACTCCACTCTGCTATGCTTAAATATCTGTATGAACAATCAGATTTGATGTAAATAATGGTTTAGTGAACAAGTCCAACTGGTTTTTTGTCCCTCCCAACCGAATGCCATACTAATCTAGTATCTGAATCTAGCATCATGAATAAAATGCCACAACACATGTGTGTGGAGAATGTGCACACAGTTTTTTATTCACACTTCCAAGAGAAGTCCATTAAACAAAGACCTGTTCCAAGAAGACATTGTTTTTCATAAAATACAGGTGGCAGGTTTGCTTTTGGATTGTAGTTTTCATGGATTAAGCAATAAATGTTGTGCGCTTTAATTGTCACCATCTGTATTTTTGCAGTGCAATCTGAAGAAATGCTAGTTTAGAAGAGTGCTAATCTCGAATCACATTAAATGTATTCTAGTGCATGCAACTGAAGAAACAGGTTCAATATGGAGCTACAGGTGGATGTAGCTCACTTACAGGTTTTATTTGTCCCTGTGGTGGATTTATATTGAGTTGCATCTTGACAGTTTAATCATCTTATGTTCTCCCTAATGTGCCATTTTTCACAACTTTCAATCAAAAAGTCTTTCTGTCTGGACAAAATGCTTTCAGCTTTTCAACACCTCTTGACTCTATCAGAAGTGATAGTGACGCATGAAGGTGCTGCTTGTTCTTATGTGGGTCTATTGACGCACATAAGAACAAGCACCTTCATACCTCACTGAACATGAATGTTCTCACTATCACTTCTGATACAGTCAAGAGGAGTTGAAAAGCTGGTCCAGACAGAATGACTTTTACATACAGTTCATACTGTTTCTGGTTGTGATAGAGTGTAACTTTGATCAGATATTTTCAGGTTACTTTAAATGCACATTTTACCCAAATTTGTCATCATTTTATTTATTTGGTTACATTTGACAATACTAGTAATAGCAAAAGTGTCTAAATTAAACAGCATTAAAGTTAATTAGAAATTGGGCGAATAATAAAGTGATGATAAAGTTATTGGTAATGGCCATGAATGCAGAGGGACAAGGCAGAGAGCGAATCCAACAGTTTGCACAGTTTAATAACAAACTATAAATCCACATGAAACAGGGCACAGAATAAAACCAAAAGCAGAGCTGCTCAGTTGCAATGCCAGATCAATGTAGCATTCCAAAGTCCATTTTGGATCAGGTAAAGGCATTAGTGACCAGAGCGATTCAGAAAGTGTTCATGGATGGCACAGATGATCGTTCAATAAATCTCTCACATAGCCCTTGATCGGCATTCTCCCTGTCAAAGATAAATGAGTCATGTTGCTAGATTAATCTGTGATGAGTTATTCTGTCACGAAAGCAGAGGAACAAGGCAAAGAGGGAACCCAAGTGCTCACACAGTTTAATTATAAAGTATAATCAACATGAAACAGGACACAGAATGAAAGCAAAATCATAAAAAACAGGGTAACACCATAAACGACTCATAACCTAAAACCCACAACTAAACCAAGAGGACTTAAAGGAGTAGTTCATTTTCCAAAATAAATAAAAACGTATATGCTTTATAAACACCAATGCTCGCCTTGCTCTTGTCTGCGATGCACGTCATTGACTTCATGTGATACGTTACTACGTTAAAAAGGTCACGATTGACTGAGGCGGAAGTACCGAGTCAGTGATTACAAATTGAACATGCGAATACTAAATCAAACGCCGTTTACAAAAAAAGGTAGTTAAAGGCAAAATAACGATGTCCTTCTCCACATCGTTTCGCTAGATAAGACCCCTATTCATCGTTTGGTATCATTTAAAGCCCTTTGAAGTTCCCCTGAAACTGTCATTTTGACCTTCAACCGTTTGGAGTCCATTGAAGTCCACTATAAGGAAAAAATCCTGGAATGTTTCATGAAAAACCTTCATTTCTTCTCATCTAAATTAAAAAATAATTAGACATATTGGATGACAATAGGGGTTAGTAAATTATTATGAAAATGTATTTCGAAAGTTAACTACTCCTTTAACTACAGCTGTTGTTGTTTTGTTTTTTTCTTGGCCATGGCTGCAGGTATGTGTTAACATCTTAAATTATAGCCTGTACTCCGATGATTCGGGCACTCAACACCACAAGAAGATGATATG
This sequence comes from Triplophysa siluroides, assembly GCA_006030095.1. Taxonomy (NCBI): domain Eukaryota; kingdom Metazoa; phylum Chordata; class Actinopteri; order Cypriniformes; family Nemacheilidae; genus Triplophysa; species Triplophysa siluroides. The sequence goes on from VCII01000283.1 coordinate 19,315, forward strand.
TGACTCTGTCTGTGAAATCCTTGCAGGCTGAAGTCTCAGAATCTAATTCTGATCCTAAGATCATTTTAATATTTTACATGATTTTACTAAGTCAATAATAAAGATTGTCAGGGATTCTCAGAGTCAAATGCAGGTATAACAGAATCTTTATTATAATGCACGTAGAACCACAATACCCAACAGAAGGCCCTCAGAGAGGAACTAGCATAACAAAAGAAACAAAAAGGGAGGGGGGGAAGTCTTATTTTCAATGATTCTTCCTTAGCAAGCATCCCTAAAGTAACAATGCAATCAATGATGGACGCTTCGCAAACACTGACAAGTTTCATTTCCAATGATTCTCCCTTAGCAAACATCCATTAAGTAAACAATACAATCAATGATTCTCATGCTTCCTATGAATCGACTTTTCTTCTGTTATGGACAGTAAATTTCAGATTTATCCTTATTGAACATTAATTTCCACAATCCTTGTAACACCGTAAAAATTATTTGTTGACCCAACTAGAAGTTTATCTAGTTAAGCCATATTGTTGCCTGACTCAGTTAAGTTTTGGACACATGAGGGTTAAGTGAACTCAAAGTATGAGTTTGTTGCAAACACATGCAGTAAAATAAATCATACCAACTCTGTTAATTACTTAGTATGTAGAAATTGTAGTTAAGTTAAGATGTACAACATAAATTATGTTTTAGGTAGAATAAGAGACCCTAATAATAAGCTGCCTGACTATTACGTCTCTAAACTATTTAACAGACTCACAAGGAGAGAAATCGGCAGGACAGAGAGGGGAAGAGAACACAGGCTTGACCCTGGACCCATGAAAGACATGTTGAACCCGACCAAGGGATGGGGGGGGAGTCTGAGCCTGACAGTCACCAAATTATCCACCTTGGTGATGCGGTGTGGGCCAATAAACCTGGGCGCCAGTTTACTAGAAGGCGCTCGGAGAGGCCTCATGAAGGATGGCATCAGCCGTAGTCTCCGAGACAAGGTGTCCGGCTGGAGAGGGTATTAGAGGGTGTTTAAGATGTCATCCAACTACACAAAGACAAACTTATTAATCATGTCACTTAGGATGCTTTTGATCAGGTCCTGGAAGACAGCCAGGGCATTGACTAGACCAAAGGGAAGAACCAGATACTCAAAATGTCCCGTGGGTGTGTTAAAGGCCGTCTTCCACTCATCTCTCTTCTGGATGCAGTCGAGATGGAACGCAATGCGGAGGTCTAACTTAGTGAAGACCCTGGCTCCCTGCAAGATTTTAAAGGCAGAAGACATGAGAGGTAGGGGATGAGAACGTACAGCACAATCTCCTGACAGTGGTTCCCGGAAATGAGAAGACGTACACAGGGTCTGACATGAGTGATGGTGGTGAAGGGGCTGCCCGTGAGTGCCCAGGAGGAGATGGGCTTAGTGAGAGGCAAGGTTAGAATCCTGGGGGACGGGGGCACACACGCGCAAACTGTCAAACCAAGTCATGCGCTCGACAGAAACCTTGTCAGAGTGGAGACAGTCAAACAAGCAGGTAATCAGACCTGGGGCCTGACAGTTTGGCGGTAAACAGGAACCAGGGTTTCCAAATCAAACACAAATGATCTGACTTTACAGAGCAATAACTATTGATTTTACTACAAAACAACCTAAATAATATTAAAACAAGTTAAAACTCTATGACATTTCATTAACAACTATTTACAGTGGGGCAAAAAAGTATTTAGTCAGCCACCAATTGTGCAAGTTCTCCCACTTAAAAAGATGAGAGAGGCCTGTAATTTTCATCATAGGTATACCTCAACTATGAGAGACAAAATAAGACATAATCACATTGTAGGATTTTTTAAAGAATTTATTTGCAAATTATTGTGGAAAATAACTATTTGGTCCATAACACAATTTTATCTCAACACTTGTTATATACCCTTTGTTGGCAATGACAGATGTCAAACGTTTCTTTAAGTCTTCACAGGTTTTCACACACTGTTGCTGGTATTTTGGCCCATTCCTCTATGCAGATCTCCTCTGAGCAGTGATGTTTTGGGGCTGTCGCTGGGCAACACAGACTTTCAACTCCCTCCCAACTCCCTCCAAAGATTTTTTATGGGGTTGAGATCTGGAGACTGGCTAGGCCACTCCAGGACCTTGAAATGCTTCTTACGAATCCACTCCTTCGTTGCCCGGCGGTGTGTTTGGGATCATTGTCATGCTGAAAGACCCTGCCACATTTCATCTTCAATGCCCTGCTGATGGAAGGAGGTCTTCACTCAAAATCTCACGATACATGGCCCCATTCATTCTTTCCTTTACACAGATCAGTCGTCCTGGTCCTTTTGCAGAAAAACAGCCCCAAGCAAGATGTTTCCACCCCCATGCTTCACGTAGGTATGGTGTTCTTTGGATGCAACTCAACATTCTTTCTCCTCCAAACACGACAAGTTGAGTTTTTACCAAAAGTTATGTTTTAGTTTCATCTGACCATCCTCTTCTGGATCATCCAAATGCTCTCTCTAGCAAACTTCAGATGTTCCTGGACATGTACTGGCTTAAGCAGGGGGACTTGTCTGGCACTGCAGGATTTGAGTCCCTGGCGGCGCAGTGTGTTACTGATGGTTCTGGGATTTTTGCTCACAGCTCTTGTGATCATATTGACCCCACGGGTGAGATCTTGCGTGGAGCCCCAGATCGAGGGAGATTATCAGTGGTCTTCATGTCTTCCATTTTCTAATAATTGCTCCCACAGTTGATTTCTTCACACCAAGCTGCTTACTTATTGCAGATTCAGTCTTCCCAGCCTGGTGCAGATCTAAAATTCTGTTTCTTGTGTCCTTTGACAGCTCTTTGGTCTTGGCCATAGTGGAGTTTACTGTTTGAGGTTGTAGCCAGGTGTCTTTTTTACTGATAACGAATTCAAACAGATGCCATTAATACAGGTAACGAGTGGAGGACAGAGGAGCCTCTTAAAGAAGAAGTTACAGGTCTGTGAGAGCCAGAAATCTTGCTTGTTTGTTGGTGACCAAATAGTTATTTTCCACCATAATTTGCAAATTATTCTTAAAAAATCTTACAATATGATTTTCTGGATTTTTTTTCTTATTTTTTCTCTCATAGTTGAGGTATACCTATGATGAAAATTACAGCCCTCTCTCATCTTTTTAAGTGGGAGAACTTGCACAATTGGTGGCTGACTAAATACTTTTTTGCCCCACTGTAAATGTCCCATCAGTTTTTATTTTTTAAATCAAGCAAAAATTCTCAAAATATTAAAGCGCAAGGGTTAATGGGTATTTGACCAGTTCCCCTTTTTAAGAATAATTTCATTAAAATAATCAAATTTGCCACAGCAGGGTCACTCAACAACTAAGAAATCTCTGTTGACTGAATTACTCTAAATAAACTGATATAAACTCATTCAACATTTTGTAAAACTGACTCAGGAAGATAAACTGAGGTATCTTAAACTTTAAATCGTTTTACAGTGAGTATTATCGGTAGATCAAAAATAAACATATGTCATTTTCTTTTGTCATTCTGTTGAAAGTTATAACAAGTTCAACGCCCCTTCGTGTGTTTATTATTATCTGTGTAATCATATGTTTTACTTTCACTTTCTCTGAAGATAAAGAGTGATATTAGGCAGCACAGATGCTCTGTTGCCACGACAAAACTGTAATTGTGATTCATGTGCCAAATTTATATATAAGTTTATATATGTATTTCACGGAATTGTTAGTTAACTTGAGTACCAGGGATTGACTTTCCTCCGTGCTTAATCACGGCCCCTGTCTGACTTGCCAAGTAACCAGTTCAAGTTCAAGTTCAATAATATATTTATTTATGCTTAACAACTCATACACAACAAGACAAATACAATAAAATACAGTAAGCTCAGCTCGAAATAAAAGCCAAGCAATACAGGTATGTCTTAAGTAATGATTTAAAAATGTAAAAACAGTCTGAGCAGTTCTTATGTGTACAGGTCAACAATTCCACAATGTAGGTGCCACCACTGCGGTCACCTTTATTTTATTTTTTTTCCAATTTTTTTTTTTTTACCATTTTCCAACAGTTTTATACAAATCAGTTATATGTTTGTACAATTTGTTTTTGTATTCATGTAGACAAAAAACAAAACAAAACAAAACGCAAAAAAAAAAAAAACCTGCTCATACTTGAAGTATTAAGTACAAATATATCAACTCAGGCATTAAGAGGACCGACCAAATTTACTTATTATAATAATTAATAAAAGGTTGCCAAATTGAGTAAAATGTTTGTTCTTTTTTCCTCAAAGAGTATTTAATTTTTCCAATTGTAATGTTTCATTACGTCTCTAAGAAGGTTTTGATGAGTAGGAGGAATTTTATTTTTCCAGTTTAGTAAAATTAGACGTCTGGCTAGCAACATCACAAAACACAATACATTAATTTGTGAGCTGGTCAAATGTATATCAGCAGGTACAACACAAATAATGACATTACTGGATCTGCTGGGAGTCTAACATTAAATTGCTGACAAAGTCTCAATTATTTTAGACCAATAGTGAGTGATGTGGGGACAGTTCCAAAATGTATGTGACAATGAAGCAGGGGCATATCCACAACGATCACAAGGTGTCCACTCCCGGAAACATCTTGGACAGTCTTTGTTTGGAAAGGTGCAATCGGTGCAGGATTTTAAATTGCAACAGACCATGTCTGATACAAACAGAAGATGAGTGGACCCGTTCTTGAGCTTCGATCCATTGGTCGTCTGTGATGTTTACTCTTAAATCTTTACTCCAAGCATCCTTTATATGGTCAAGCGTAGTTGTACAATTTATCTGCGAAAGGTGATTATATATTCTAGAAATAGATCCTTTTTTGAGTGGGTTTGTTCAATAATACCTTGTTCATAGGACATATTTCAGGCTGATTGGGAAAAGAGGGAAATGTCGACTTAGTAAAGTTGCGTATTTGCAAGTATTTAAAAAAGTCTTTGTTATCAATATTAAATTTATGTTTTAACTGTTCAAATGTTGGAAACATTTGTCAATGAAGAGGTCTATAATTGTATGTACTCCTTTCAGGTCTCATTGTTGAAATGTTTGACCTGAAAACAGCCTATGTGCTTGATTACCAGTTATTGGTGTAAGGACTGAACATTGATTCCACTGAAAATGTCTTCTGATCTGAGACCAAATTTTTAGTGAGTGAGACCACAGGATTCTGAGCCTTAAATTTTGAAAGATCAGAGGAGTGATGTATCAATGATCTTAGTGTATTAGGAGAAAAAGCCTGTTTTTCCATCTGTTCCCAATCAGGTTCGAGAGATCCGTTCCAGAATGACATACATCGAATATTACAGGCCCAATAATAGAGCCGGAAGTTGGGCAATCCCATTCCTCCCATGGGTTTGGGTCTTTGTAAGAAGGATTTTTTAATTCTTGGTATCTTTTTATTCCATACAAAGGACGCAACTAAAGAATCTATTTTGGTAAAAAATCTTATTAATCAGAATTGGAACACACTGAAATAAAAATAATATTTCGGTAAAACATTCATTCTGATAATATTAATTCGGCCGGCGAGAGAGATCGGGAGATTAGACCACTTCTCGATCTGTTGCTCCGTTTGTTTATATAGATTCACTAAGTTTTTGCTGAAAAGGCCAGACACTTCCTGCGTGATATTTATTCCGAGATATCTAAAACAGTCTGAAATAGCGAAGGGAAAAGGAGTGAGCGTATGTACTTGATTTTTTGCCCTAGAGCTGATCGGAAACAATATGTTTTTTTGACAGATTCATTTTATATCCTGATACTTTACCGAAGTCCGACAGCATGGTCATAATTTTCGGTAGAGAAAGAGATGGATCTGTAATATATAGCAGATCGTCCGCATATAAGGACACTTTATGCTCCTTATCTCCTCTTACAATCCCCTTATAATCCTCTGTAGAGCATAGCAAGATGGCAAGAGGCTCTATGACCAGTGCAAACAACAATGGAGATAAAGGGCAGCCCTGTCGTGTTGAACGGTGAAGAGGAAAAAAACCGGAGTTAATATTATTTGTGTGAACACATGCTTTAGGCTGAGCGTAAAGCAACTGAATTAAAGAAATGTAGTAGGGGCCAAATCCAAACCTCGACAGGGCAGAGAAGAGAAAATCCCACTTGACTCTGTCGAAGGCCTTCTCGGCATCTAGCGAGACCAATATTTCAGATACTTCTTATTTTTGGATTTTGAGTGTAGATAATGTTGAACAGTCGCCTGATGTTAAAAAACAACTGTCTATCCTTGACAAATCCAGTTTGGTCTGGTGACACAACAGTTGGAAGTACCTTTTCCAAACGCATGGCTAAGATCTTTGCCAGAATTTTGTTATCTACATTCAAAAGGCTTATGGGTCTGTATGAACCTGGTTCTAGAGGGTCCTTGCCAGATTTATGGATTAAAGAGATGCATGCATCGTATAACGTTGGAGGTAAAGAACCTGTAGTCAATGCTTCATTATAAACACTTAAAAGAAGTGTTGAGATTTGATCTAAAAAAGCCTTGTAAAATTCAACACTGTAACCATCAGGGCCAGGGCACTTAGAGTTTTGCATACACTGTATAGCTTGTTTTTATTCTAAGTTTGAAATAGGCTGTTCTAATATTTTTTTGTTTTCTAGATTTATAGTGGGTATCTGAAGGTTATCAAAAAATTGTTCTATTAAGTTTGGATCGTTTTTGGATTCTGAAGAGTACAATTTAGAATAGAAATTCTTGAATGTGTCATTTATTATTTTGGGATCGTTGTTGTCTGACCAGAATCTGTTCGTATCTCTGTAATTAACCTTGACGCTGCTTCTTCTCATTAATTTGCCGGGCTAATAATTACATGTTTTTTCCCCATATTCATAGTTTTGTGTCTTAATTGTGTCAAGAATTTAGTCGTTTCTGCTGTGTATAGTAAGTTGAGTTCAGTCTGCAATGACTGCTTTCTTTTATAAAGGTCTGGTGTGGGGGGAATTAGCATAAACTCTGTCAATTTCCTTAAGTTCTTGGGTCATTTTTAACTCCTTTTCCCTTCGCTGCCGATTTTTCAAGCTACTCAAGCAAATAATCTGGCCCTCATGTATGCTTTAAATGTTTCCCACAAGGTGGATCTTTTGATCTCCGGATCATCATTTGTACTCAAAAATATCTCAATTTGTTTTTGCAGGTCTTCTATCACTTTATCATCAGATAAAAGAGCATTATTAAACCGCCATTTTTGGGTGTCGGGTCATGTCCCATCTCTATGTGGAATGATACTGGACTATGATCAGATAACATAATTGCTTCGTAATCACAATGTTTTGATGTTTGTTAAATATGCATCAATTAAGAAGAAATCTATTCTAGAAAACGAATGGTGAACCGGAGAGAAGTACGAATATTTCCTTGTGTTGGGAGACACAACTCTAAATGGATCAAATAATTTATAGGTGTTCATGAGTGTATGAATGGTTTTAGCAGACTTTGATATGTTGGATAGTTTTTGTGATGACCTATCAATTATTGGGTCTAACACCAGATTAAAATCCCCTCCAATAATCAATTTATGAGAGTCCATATTAGGTAATGCTGTAAAGAAAGAGGTAATAAAAGCCTCATCATCCACATTTTGGGCATATACTGTACACTGGCTAGAGTAACTGGTTTATTGTACAGTTTTCCTGTAACAATAACATATCGTCCTCGAGGATCAGATATTGTTTTTGATACTAAGAAGGGAATTGTCTTTCTAATAATATAGCTGCGCCTCTGTTTTTTTTACTGGGAATTTAGAATGAAATATCTGTCCAATCCAATTAGTTCGTAACCGTTTATGATCCCGATCTCTCAAGTGTGTTTCTTGTAAAAACCTGATATCCATCTCTAATTTTTTAAGGTGGGACAATACATTTCCTCGTTTAATAGGTCCATTGAGTCCTTTACAGTTCCAGGAAATAATTTTGACCAAGTTTTTGTGACTAGACAAGTTTAAAATATTGTTTTTAGCCATAACTGTTAGTTGGAAAAATAAAAATTACTCAGTTTTGCTTTTTGGACGATTTCCAATATATAATCAAAATTATATTCATTTGTAGTGCAGGTAAAAACACAGAACGAACCAAAATTCCTAAATACAACAAACCCTGCTCCCACCCTGATCTCCCCTGAACTAGCTGCTCTGTCCGAACTACAGAGGAAGCGCGTATTCCCAAAAGAGAGGTTATTTATACACTCAGAGAGGTGTGTGAACATTTGACTTACCACTAAGCTCCTAAAGAAAAGAGAACGTTTTCCAGACCTTCTTAACCCTATTTTGGCCAGAACCTATGTCTAATGTAACCCAGATTTTCCCAAGATTTGAAGCAAATAAACTGTAAACAATATAAGAATAATTAAATAAGTAAAAACAAAAATAATAGTAAAATATACATACTCAAACATACATGTCGAAGCATCATGTATATATGCATTTATAGTAAAGAAATGTAAGATCAATTAAGTAAAAATAAAATGAATAAATAATAAATGGTAAAAGGATTCACATCTTTTGGGTACCTGGTTGAGAGTCTAATACTCAGTTCTTGTAATTTTAGGCCATAGTATTACCACACAAAAGTGTCCAAATCAGTGTTCTTACGTTCAATGCTCATTCAGTGATGATGATTTGTACCGTCAATAAACATCTCCACTGCCCGTGGATCGGTGAAAGACATTTAGAACCATCGGCGGGTGTAATCTTAGTTTGGCAGGGAAAAACATTCTGTACCGGATTCCAGCGTCACGTTTTTGGCTTTCACTTGATTAAAAGCTGCTCGTTGTCGTCCTACTTCTGGGCTCATATCGGGGAAGATGTGAACCTGTGCTCCCCCGAAGGACAGCTTGCCTTTGGACCGGGACAACGACATGATCTTTTCTTTATCCAAGTAGTAGTGAAGACGAGCGATTATGGGTCGGGTCGTTCACCATTCCGTGGTTTTGGGGCAAGGCTCCTGTGGGCACGGTCAACAAGGATGGGGCCGTTAAAGTTTTCTTCACCAAGCACCTTAGACAGAAACTTGGCCACGAACGCGGTTGGCGTGTGTTTTCGGACCCTTCTGGAATGTTTAGTATCCTGATGTTTTGGCGACGGCTCCTGTTCTCTGTCCTCTCTTCTTCTGTTAGCCCCGCGGCTCCGCTAGCTTTAGCACCATCACTTTTCCCTGCGGTGGCGTGAGACTCAACCCCTAGAGTCGTCTGCGTGAATTGTATGGCCTTCCTTTGAGACATTATGATATCACGGATGTTGTGGCTTAGTTAGTTTAAAATTAGCTGGTCTGGAAAATAAAATTTAAAACAATTTACACGGAGCTGGTCTCTTGCCTTGCTTACGCCATTCGACCGGAAGCGGAACCCCCGGTCACCTTTATTTTTTTAACCTGGTTCTAGAAATGTTATTGTTCTAGGAATATTCTGAGAACATGATGCTGTTCTGGTAATGTTTTCAGCTGTGAGTTTTATTTTTTTTACCAATATTTTCTCCTAAAAGGTAGGACAACATTCTCTACAAACACTCAAAACATTAGAACATTATCCCTAACATTCTTATAAAGTTTTTAGCAGGACGTTTCCCATTAGACAGCTACACCTCCTCTGTATTGGACAACATCAATACCACCATTGATAGTGTCACAGCTCAAAAGCAGATCACCATATACCCGAATCAGAAGCCATGGATGAACAAGGAAGTGCGCCTCCTGTTGAAAGCACGCAACACTGCCTTCAGATCAGGTGATGCACAGGCCTATAGTACTTCCAGGGCAAATCTGAAGAGGGGCATCAAAAAGGCCAAGCACTGCTACAAGTTGACGCTAGAGGAGCATTTTACCAATTCTGACCCTCGACGCATGTGGCAGGGCATCCAGGCCCTTAGTGACTACAAACCCAACCACTCCACCCCCATAGCCACAGACGCTGCCTTTCTGAACGAGCTTAATGACTTTTATGCATGCTTTGAGAAAGACAATAAGGAACCCGCCACCAGGCTCACACCTTCTACTGACCACCCAATCATCACACTAAACTCCACAGATGTTCACACTGCACTAAGCCGGATAAACGCACGCAAGGCTGCTGGTCCTGATGGCATCCCTGGTCGCGTACTCAGGGCATGTGCGGAGCAGCTCGCTGGGGTCTTCACGGATATCTTCAACCTGTCCCTCGCCCAAGCAGTGGTTCCAGTGCCTGAATGACTACCGCCTGTAGCACTCACACCCATTGTTATGAAGTGCTTTGAGCGGCTGGTCCTGTCACAACTAAAAGACTCTTTACCATCCACACTGGACCCATACCAATTTGCCTACCGTAGCAATAGGAGCACAGATGATGCGGTGTCCATGGCGCTGCACTCCGTGCTCACACATCTGGATAATAAGGACACTTATGCACGCATGCTGTTTGTAGACTTCAGCTCTGCATTCAATACCGTCATCCCTTCCAAGCTAATCATCAAACTTGGAAACCTAGGCATTAACAATTCAACCTGCAACTGGATTATGGACTTCCTGACGAACAGGCCTCAGCTTGTTAGGTTAGGCCACATCTGCTCCACCACCATCACCCTCAACACTGGTGTACCACAGGGCTGCGTACTGAGCCCCTTTCTCTACTCCCTTTTCACACTCGACTGCAGACCTGTGAATGGACCTAACTCCTTCATCAAGTTTGCAGACGATACAACAGTGATTGGTCTCATCAGCAACAACGATGAGACTGCTTACAGGGAGGAGGTACGGCACCTGGCCACATGGTGCTCAAACAACAACCTGCTCCTTAACACCTCCAAAACAAAGGAGATCATCGTGGAGTTTAGGAAGGCGAAAGGAGGCACACACGACCCCATCCACATTAATGGATGGCTGTTGAACGTGTTTCCAGTTTTAAGTTCCTGGGGACCCATATTTCGGAGGACCTGTCCTGGACCACCAACACCTCTCATGCCTGGTCAAGAAGGCTCACCAGCGTCTCTTCTTTCTGAGGACACTGAAGAAGAACCAACTGTCTTCAACTATCCTGGTGAACTTCTATCGCTGCACGATAGAGAGCATCCTGACCAACTGTGTCACAGTCTGGTACGGGAACTGTTCTGTTGCTGAGCGCAAGGCACTGCAGCGGTGGTGAAAACAGCCCAGCGCATCACAGGAACTACACTCCCTTCCATTGAGGACATCCAAAAGAAACGCTGTCTGCGACGAGCTCGCAGCATTCTCAAGGACTCCTCTCACCCTGCTCACAGACTGTTTACTCTCCTGCCTTCCGGTAGGCGTTTCAGGTGCCTCCGGACAAGAACCAGCAGACTAGGAACAGCTTTTTTCCCAGAGCTGTTTCATTATTGAACTCTGCTCCCCACTGATTCCACTACCCCTCATAACTTTAACTTAATGCTGCTATTACATTGTTTACATTGCACTACAGGGCTGCCATGCATGACTGAACTGTACACACCAGTACTTCATGTTATCTGCTCTACCGGACTGTTTTACACACACATAGCATCATTGCACTCTATACTGCTCACTTGCACACCAGGAATATTACACTGAATGCTCATTGCACTAATGGACTACTCTCATAACTGCATACCTCATCTACTGCACTGTAACTTTCATAACTGCATTACCTCATCTACTGCACTGTAACTTCAATAACGGCACCAACTTCTCTATTGCACTTTCTCATCTATTGCATTACTGCATATATTACATAACTAACTGCATCTACTCATCTATTGCACTAACTACTATAACTTCAATAACTGCATTAACTCATCTACTGCATTGTAACCTTAATAACCGCATTAACGCATCTACTGCACTGTAACTTCAATAACTGCATTAACTCATCTACTGCACTGTAACCTTAATAACCGCATTAACGCATCTACTGCACCGTAACTTCAATAACTGCACTAACTCTCTACTGCACTGTAACTGTATAACTGCATCTACTCATGTATTGCACTATAACTTCAATAACTGCATTAACTCATGTACTGCACCGTACCTTTAATAACCGCATCAACTCATCTACTGCACTGTAACTTTAATAGCTAATCTCTGTAACTAATGCACACTCAAGTCACTTGCACTATTGTATAGTCTATATTGTTATCTGTTCATAACCACCTGTACATTAATGTTCACAGTATATAGCCTTCTGTTTATATTGTTCTAGTACATACCGACTGTCATATTTTCATAGTACAGGCCCATTGTAAAGTATTTTCCTAATATTATTATATTCTGTATTTATTAACACTGTATATCCTGCACTTGCTAATTGCACTTCTGGTTAGACCTAAACTACATTTCGTTACACTGTACTTGTATATGTGTAATGACAATAAAGTTGAATCTAATCTAATCTAATCTAATCTAATTAGGCACTGGATGTGGACTCCAATTTTGCTCAGATGTCAAATTTTGTTTACCAACTATGGTTGGCTAACCATCGCTAGCCAACTATGCCTGCAAGTTCCGTCGTTCCAGCATTGCTCAAACCATCCATCCAACGATCAATCGCAAGCAGCATCGCAAACGTAAAAACTGTGCAGAGCTGCGACCCTCCAGGAACTGAGTTTGAGACCCCTGCTGTAGGTGCACATTGTAACAATACACACACACTGAAGACAGACACGATCCAACACCGGGTGAAGCTTTTAGTGAAGCTGATTTACTAAGACACAGGGGCAATGATAAACATCCACAGGAAACAGATAACAACCAGGAAAACACAGAACATCCACAGGAACTAGAATATAACATAAACTAGGAAGTCAGGGGTAAGTACAACAGGGTAGAATACAATAAGACCTGACACTGACTGGTGGTGCGAGTGGAGGTTAAATGCTGTGTGGGTGATTGAGTGCAGGTGTGACTGATGGGATACAGGTGTGAATGATCAGTGTTGATGAGTGAGTGCACAGAGTCCTGGGAAGTGTAGTGTAGCTAAAAGTCCGGGGATAAAGTGAGGATATACTGGAGGAGACGCCGGGGCGTGGCCAAGGCCGGTCTTGTGGGTGTTATACACATTAGGTCACACACCATCTAAAAGATTTAGCCAGTCAGCTTCATTATCCATTCAATTCCATTTTGTTTAAAATTATAACTAATAATATAAAAATATTATTTCCTGCAAATATTATCATTTATTTTCAGAAAATAATCTGAGGATTTATGACATTTGTCAAGACTGAAAGACACATACAATGCTCATTGACAAGATCATGATCATGAAATGATCATCTATAGTTCCCTTATATAATATTTATTGGTATAAAACAGTGTTACAAACTGGGGTCTTAAGAGACTGAAATACCAGAAATTTGCAAATGAGAGGACAGACTGCATTTATATATATTCAATATATACATATATCTGTCTGTGCTTTTATATATATTAATATGGTTCAGCAAATTAATATGGCAAATATCTCCTTTTACAAAAAAAACAATATTTATTATTAATTTATTTATTTCTGTTCTCACCTAAGATAATAAAAAATTTCTATATATATTATTACAATCAATATTGTTCTAAAAGCAAAACATCGCGTTAATTACGTTTAACTTCGCAAAACACTTTTTTTTAATCCTGTACTTTGCGCAACAAGATGGTTTTGTATGAATGAAGCCGAATTGACTGCGTCATGGCCGCGATCTGGTCCTGTTTACAAGAAGTAAGCATGCTCCTGAGCAGGTTTAAGCTAACGGACCTGTTGCTAAGACAATAAGTCCAGGATGAGCGTCGAAGAACCAAACAATCCAAGATTACGTGAAATCGTCAACAATCAAATCCAGCTAACTGAGTTAGCGAGGTACGAAACGGGCCCTAGGAAGGAAATCCAAAGAAAGAGGATTTCTGTGCCTCAGGAAGTGTAGGTGCATCCCCTCCCGCATACGTGACCTCCCCCGAAGGTCAATTTCCATTAGTCATAGGAATTTTAGGGTGTCAGGCGAAATGCAAGTAAAGGGAGTGATAAAGGTAAGTGAAGAAAAACAGATGGAGCCAGGGGTACGATCAAAACCAGTCTAGATAGAAGCAAACAGCAAAGCCCGTACTTAGATTGTTACAAAGCATGCAAGGGCAGCTCTAATACAGGTAATAGCACAGTATGAACAAAGCCTACCAAGTGATAAGAAAACAGCCGAGCAGACTGAAGACAAAGAATGTAAATGTGGAAGAGATAGCTAGAAGGATTAAAGAAGCAGATAGATTTGTGGAGGAGACGAATAGATTATTAAGAAGAAGAAGAGAATCAAGAGAAAGTAGAGTTGAGTTGAGGAAGAAGGAATGGAGCCCTCATCTATAGAAAGACTGTGGTCACGTGATAAAGATAGCGGACGGCTTAGGCCGGTGGCCAAACAACTTCCAATTTTGATAAAAGGGGATCAGGGAGAATATATTATGTGGGCTTCACAGATCTACAGGGGCTTGTCACTCGCCTCCCCGACATCAACGAGAGAGCGGGAAAGTGGATAACCATCATTGAGAATGAGACGGCTGGCAATCTTTTAGCTGTGGGGGACATTAAAGCACTTCTTTCTAAAATTATTGGAGGGGCAAAGTTGGGAGAAATCCTACGAGCAACTGGCTTAGAGAGAGCTGTGGACTCACATTGCAGGGACGAAATTGTTTTTGATATATATGGCCCTGCTGTGTGGCAAGCATTGCGTGTTGAATATCCAACCAGAGTCAACCCTAAAGCTCTGAAAGGTGATCAATTAATGGACACAGACATCCAGTCAGTTACATTCAGAGACACTTAAAAAGATGGAAACAGGAGATTGAAGGGAATCCAGAAGGAAACCCTTTAATGGCTATATTATTCAGAAATTCTATTACTGAAGCCATGCCACCAGTTGTAAGAGCAAGTTAGAGGATGTGGTCGGACTAACGTCAAAATCGCACAAAAAATTTGTTGACCATGTGTCTCATATAGTGGAACAATACAAAAAAATTAACAAACCTTAAATAATCTAGAGAAAGACCTACAAAGTAAACTAACTTACTTACAGCTTGAAGAACTAACAACCAAAAATAAGAAAGTTGTAAGACTCTTACCAAATGACTGTAATTGCTCCTTTGAATGCTCCCTTATCAGCTATCCAAACAACGTTCCCTGCAGGAAACCTCCCAGACATCGGTCGTCGGGGATCCAGATCACCGTACTAACCTCCATCACTGGACAGCGGTCGATCGTGTGACCAGGCTCCCCGCACCGCCAACAGGTCGGCCCAGACATTTCCGCCGCCCTAGCGGCAGAAAGTAGGCCGGCGGACTGGTGAGGAGAGGCCCGCAGTCGGGCTGAAACGCGGGTCCCCGATAGAAGGGTCGTCCGGCTCCAGCGTTGTCCCTGGCCCTTGGAACGGGCCTGGGGCCAAAGGACGACTGTGACCTGGGAAGAGGTACAGGTCGGGGAGAGAGAGGGACAGACATAGAGGTAGGGAGAGAGAGAGATGGTCGGGGTTAGCCGACCTTAGGGCACGCCACCACCTGGTCCTCAGCCAGCTGGATGGCCTCCGTCAGCGACACCACGAACTGCTCCAGTGTCACTCGGTCAATGATCTTTTGGATGTCGCCTCGTCGGCCATCAGCTACTTGCTGCAGGCGTCCCGAAGCTGCTGAGCCAGGGCGAAGGGTTTGACCAGCTTCCCCCAGCTCCAAGGACCAGAACCGCTGTCGCTGCTGCTCAGGGCTCAGGCCGACCCGCTGGAGAGACGGCTTTCTTGAGGTCTGCGTATACAAGAAGATTCGGGACTGGCAACTGCTGGGCGGCCAGCTGTGCCTCCCCCGTCAGCAGAGGGATCAGCCGCGCCGACCAACTTCGAGTGGCCAGCCCGAAATCTCCGCAGACCTTTCGAAAAGCTCCAAAAACCCCTCCGGAGGCTCAGCAGCACTTGGCACGAGCGACTGGATCACGTCCGCAAATGGCGAGGCCGGCTGGGACATGGCGGCGGCACTGCTCCTTTCTTCCCGGGTTTCGGCACCAATGTAGAAAGTTCGTAAGTGGGTGGAAGAAAGGAGGCGGGTCGGCTCGACTGGGAGACAAGAATCTATTTATTAGAACAAAACGTTGCGCAACGGCGCTTAGACAACTATCAATACTCAAATTAAATGTCTCTCGGCTTTTCCGGAACTCCGTCCGTAAAATTCCACTTTTCCAGATCTCCGTCTGTAAGAATCCGTCTCTCTGCTACGGATGACTGCCACATCTCCCAGTCGGTCTCTCCCGCCTTCCTCTGAATCTTGTCAGCCTTTAAGCAGTCTCTTCACCAATCACTGTAATGAGACGCAGGTGATCTTAATCTGCAATCGACCTACTTGTTTACCGTCTTTCCCGTGTCTCTCCTCCCGGTGCAGACGTCACTAAACCACGCCCCCCTTGCCACACAGTCATTGCAACACTCCCATTTATCCTGTCCATAAAGCAGAAAAAACTAAATGGTGTCTTGTACATGATTTGAGAGCTATCAATTAGATCGTTGAAGATTACCCTGCTGATGTTCCTAATCCACACACACTGCTTTCAAATGTTCCTCCCAATGCCAAATATTTTACAGTAATTGATCTTCGTTCTGCATTTTCTGAGAAAGCAGACACCCATTTGCGTTTACGTATGCTCGTAAACAATATTCTTATAATCGCCTACCAATGGGGTTCACACACTCACCTCATATATTTAATCAGGTTCTCAAAGCTGATTTAGAAGACCTCATGCTAGACAGCACTTTGATTCAATATATGGATGATGTTATGATATGTTCAGAAACACTTGAACAGTGTCATGGTGTGGCAGGCAGAAAACAAGACAGACACAGTAAGTTAGCCCCGGAGGGTGATTTATTGAGAGGCACAACCAGATAGTTCAGGTGAGAAGTGCAGTGGGGAAGATAGCTCCTCTCGTGTCCCTCGTGATCGATGGGAAGTTTGTGCCTCGGGCATGAAAGGCTACAAGCTGATCTTCCACCTTTCAGCAATGTTGGTGTTGACTACTTTGGACCTTTCGTGACAAAAAGAGGAAGAGGTCAGGTTAAAAGATATGGGGTTATTTTCACTTGCTCTCAGCAGGCACCACCTCTCAGTAAGCCAGAACCGCTTCCTCCCCTTTCACAGTGGGTCCGCCTGAAGCAATTTCGCAGGAAATGGAATGAAGCAAGGTGGAGCGAACCTTTGAGAGTAACTGACAGAACTTCACACTGTGTCCGCCTGGCAGGAAAA
Organism: Triplophysa siluroides; assembly: GCA_006030095.1. Lineage (NCBI taxonomy): Eukaryota > Metazoa > Chordata > Actinopteri > Cypriniformes > Nemacheilidae > Triplophysa > Triplophysa siluroides. Next base: position 36,570 of record VCII01000283.1, read on the forward strand.
GGCAACACCTGGTATCATTTGTCCTCTTGTGTTAACTGTGATCCACCAAACAGGTCACTCGCTGAGACATCTGTGGACCTGAGTAGCCAGGTCCAAGAGAGGAGGGGTATTGAGAGACCAGAGACAAACAACAGGAAAATTGAAAAGGGTATTGAGAGACCAGAGACAACAACAGGAAATTGAAAATTCAGCACAAAAAAGTAATTGGGGAACACGGCAAGGTTAAAATGAAGTTGTGGGAAAATTGGCCATGTATGGGACTGCTCGTTGTCGTCTCAATCACCATAGTGAGTATAATTTTTGGTATCGAGAAGTTGCAAGAGGCCACAAAAAATATTACTAGACCAAAACGGGACACGGTGGCATCGACATCAGACAAGTGTCTGACAAGATACGGGGGTGGAATTGAGGTATCAGGCCAATACTACCATGGCGTATACATTTGATCTGTGCCAGGTGATAAATTGCGGGGGGTATAATAGTTCATACAAGGGGATATGACGTTTATGTGTGTACAGAGCGGTTTTTTCTTCTATGGCGTGTAGACACACAACCTATGGGCAGAACGATAGGATATGGTGTAGATCATGGTCAGAGGTGGGGGCTTACACAGGATCATGTAAGCCCGGCCCAAAGAAGGATGATCAGAACTTATGGGATAGAGTAAAAATACAAAGGGATTATAGTACAACACAAAATACAATCACAATTTCAATTTTCACAGTGGCCATACCTACCACAAAAGGTGGGGGCAAGGAAAAGGGGTGGAAATAATGTCACAGATGTGTGGTTAGTGTTGGGGGCGGAGATGTCTGGAAATGATCCAATGGGTTTGATAAAAATAGTAATGGAAGTCCCAAAAACCAATGGTAACAAATCAGACAAATGGCTACTGAGGTGTCAGTTAAACAGCATCACGGGGTGATGATGGGTGTAGACTACACTAAATTAACCCCTGAAGATATAATAGAGAGAGCCACAGGATACGGGGAAACAAACCTATGGTTGAATGGTTGATAAACACCGCCAAAGAACAGAAATTAGATGACTGTATAGCATGTGCCGGTGCTAGGCCTAGATTGCATATTGAACCAGCCCCTCTATATCCAAATGATACTTGGGGTTATGACTGTATGTTGTCTCTGACAAGACGGCGTGCAACATCAAATTGTACCACATTGGCAGCTATATTTCCACCTATTGCTAATAACAGTATAACTGGCCCATTTGTACCAAGGCCAAACAATTACACTTGTTTTAATTTCACATCTAATCAAGCATCCACATTATGGACTATTGTTTGGCTTCTCGTTTGGCTCTCAGCGGAGGCGGTCGCATTTTCTCACTCCCCGTCCTTGCCCATATTTTCCCTGCTTTGTCTCCTGTCTTGTCTCGTCTCATCTACTGAGAGACTCTCTCTGCACTGCTCTCCAAACTTGGAAATTATGGAAGTGATCAACTGGTCTCTCAACGCCATTGACACCATTTTCTCGATGAGAAAATTGGGTTCGGGGAACCCGCGTGTCCTGACGGAACGTACGCAGCTGGCTACACGATGGATCGTGTGTCTGGCGGCTCTTTCAGTCGAGGATATCGAGGATATTTACCTATTTGGAACCATGATAACAGGTCTTGTGCTGATTGGATTAGGCTTTGCCCTGGGTTATCGAAAAATTCATAAAACGGGAACAGCTGTCATAAGGCTGCCCGTTTTGATTGAAGCTGTTGGAAGAGCGGTCAGCATTGAGACTGAGACTATTAACCGAAATATGGTCGCCATCAGGGAAACCCTAACAGCTCTGGGAAGGAAAATTGATAATATCGGAGATCAGGATCACCATTGAACCACTTGGACTATGAGGGTTGCCGTGACATATTGGAATACGGTTTCCCGACTAAACAAATCACAATCTTATCTTTCGGCTCCCCGGATCCAGAAACGGCCTTGGTCAAGGCAGCTGGAAAATTTAACCCTGTGGGAGCACTGCAGCGAGACGCTCTTGCGTTCCTCCCCAACCAAAGACTTAGAACTATCACACACACACACATACAGACTTATCACTCCCACTCCTCCGCATGCTTTGAACCGCCAGCCTGATAGGCGGGTCTGTTGAGCGGCGCTATAATGGCACTGGACCGGATGGCTGCTTATCGGAGCTGGATTATTTTACCCTGTTGCAAGTCTTGTCTATGGTGTATTATTGTCTCTGTGTTTTTTTTCTCCCCACTTCCCTCATGTTTGCTGTATTTTTCTCTTAAATCCATTTCGTTACACTGTACTTGTTATATGTGTAATGACAATAAATTGAATCCAAATCCAAATGTGTGTGTTTTAATGAGAATGTTTAGACAGAAAACTCTGAGGAGTTAGGGCTGATTGGAATGTGTTTGCTACAGGATTGGTATGTATGTGTGTGTGTGTGTGTAGTCTTGTGTACAAAGATTGGGGAAGCAGCAGATAATGCTGATTGGTGCCTAGGAATGTGAGTGCAGACAATAAATTAAAGGGTCAAAGACCAAAATTGGAACAAAGAAGTGGATGCACACACATATCATTATCTGAGTACTTAGCTATGCAGAATTTGGGTGTAGGGGTGTCGTGTCATGTGATGTGTTGCAGACAAAAGAGAATGAAGCTGATTGGAGGAAAGACGAGGCAGAGCTCTGCAAGAAAAGAAGAAAATACACGACACCACACACTATAAATATGTTGTAAAATCATTCCGCTGTGTTGGTTCTTTGTAAGACACTGTAACGAGACAACCCAGCGCGCTGATTCTGATCAATAAACTTCAACATTTATCAGAGTTGCCTCTTTCCAATTTTTGACCACGCAGGACATATAGAGTCCATCACCACGTATCCGCAGCACGAGAGCAACAAGGTCAAAAACTCCCACAGCGATTCCACGCACATGTCCCAGAAGCCAGAGGAACCACTGAGAATCTCTGGTATATCCGGGCACTATCTGGATACTTATCTCCGCAGAACGTCCCGGGTTACTTGGTGTAACCCTGTTCCCTGAAAAAGCGGGAATGAGATGCTGTTTCAAACGCTATGGGAGAACAGTCTTTGTTCGACCGGTTGTGAAGCACGTGTGTCAAACACCAAATTTTTTTGCCTTTAAATAACCTCGGCAGGTGACGTGGCAGTCGCGATTTCTTTAGGCATGCAAGGGAAGCTCAGCTTCCCCTATAATTGTCAAAAAATGAATGGTCAAATATATGTACTATTATGTTAACATTTTATTGACTAAAATGCGTTAAACATGTTCATCTCGAACGAAAACAATTTCGTTCAGAATCAGCTACTTAGGTCGGCTGACTCGATTTCCTTCTCATTCATTCCCGTAGCGTACAGTGCATTACTCTGTTGAAGCCCAGCGTCCATTGACTTCAATGGGGCTGCTTTAAACAGTTTTTTTCAGTGCTTAGAAACAAGACGGTCATTGGATAATGCTGCGATTATGTCCCGCCCACGGACGCTCAGCGTCTCTGGGATGAATGGAGGAGGGGGCTGGCCCGGACTCCGAGCGTCTGCGTGATGATTGGAGGGTCTGTCATCTCTTTTTAATCCACTTTTATGTCCTAAAACGCTCGTTTTTTGGGGTCAACAGCTTATAAAAACGTATTTCTTGTTTTTTTTTAGCTTGTTTGCTATACACATTGTCACATATCAGCTTTTAGACATTGTTTTTTTTTTTTTGTTATAATCATAAATGACAAGGAGGCGGCAGCTTCTCGCAATGCAAAGAGACGGTTGTGTGGGCGTGGTCTTCAGATTATGACGCGTATCACTCTGTGTCTCCATTTCCAACTCAGTCCCATCGCAGATTTTGCATGTGTAGTCGAAAGACAAACTGCTGCAACCTTCATCGTATATTTCACACCACATTCATTGTTTCAGTTTAACATAATTCCCACATTTCCTCCCGTTGAGTTAAATATATATATATTAGATCGTTTGTTCATTAATTCATATAGTCTGAACTAGCCAGCTAGCAAACTGCACACGATGGCAGACAGTGCTAATATTGTCGACCTGATTTTGGCAAAGCCATTAGAAAGTCTTCCTTACGAGGAGAAACTTAGAATTAAACAGCAGGGCAGATCAACACCTAAGATTGATTTAGTGCAAAAGATAGGGAAAAGTAACAGGTCTTTTCAGCTCTCCTGGTAAGACAAAGTTAGCTGGCTGACTGGAAGTGCTGTGAAAAGAAAATGTACTGCTGGCCATGTCTCTTGATGAAACCATCTCATGGATGTGTTGTTTGGTCAAAATTGGGGTTTGGAGATCTGTCAAACTTTGACAGGGCATATAAAAGGCATGAAAATAGCAATGAATGTGAGTGCATGTGCAAGATTAAGTTGCATGGGCAGGATCAGGGTTGAGCATGCAATCAATGAAGGTGCTCGCATTCAAGTGGCTAAACATAATGAAACTGTTAAACAAAACAGGGCCTTCCTAAACCGCCTTATTGATGTGACATCCTCAAAGCGGCTCAAGTCCTACACCTGTAACACAATGGGCCAAGGCCGTTTAAGCAGCCTAGCTCTGCTGGCCATTGAGAGGACACTGGTCAAGTCACTGGAAAAGACGCCTAGTTGGTACGACAGGGTTACAGAGCATTTTCTTGAAAAGGAACGTAGGGCAGAATTTACATATAAATAATGGACAATTTTTATGATTTAGGCCGAAAATGAGCTTCCCCTTTAAAAGATCAGCAGCCGCCACTGTTACATACCTATGCCTGTTTTTTTGGGTGCCCAGGTCCTACGTAATATTCCGTCTTTCCACGTCTGGGTGGTGCGATGGGCATGGAGAGAAGAAGTGTTTGCTCCTTGCCTGTCTCCGTTTTATTTTTTATTATTTAATGTTGCATCATTGCCTTTACCCCTATTTTTCCCCTCTGAGACTGTTGACTTGGTCTGTCTGTCTAGTATCATGACGTTATATGACAACTTTACCACTATCTCTTGTGTGCTCCTAGACTCCAATTTTGTTCGGAGAAGCAATTCATCGTAAAAGAAATCAATTAAGCTAAAAAGCACTTGTCACAGGCCTATAATTGTTACACTCAAAGCTATTCCCTTTCTTAAATAGAGGAAAAACTCTTGCTTGTTTTATTTCTTCAGGTACCTTAGCTTGGCCATTAGAGAGATTTAAAATGTGAGTAACCAAAGGGGTTATAAATTAGCTGAATCTTTAATAAACCTTGCTGGAATATATCTAAACCTGTCGCTTTACTACTACGTTTCAGTTCCCTTAATTTCTTACGAACTGTAGTCTCATTTACTGTATTGTATGAAAAACCTCCTAAAGTGACACTACAATTAGCATAATACTCCTTAATTAATTCATCATTATATAAACCAGTTTGAGCTGATAGCTCCTTTACCAAATTGTCAGCAACATTAGTAAAAAATCCATAAAACAATTTGCAACCTCTTCTGATCTGTCATCAATTGACCATTACCTTAAATACTGATTCTAGAACTTTTAGTCTTTGCCCTTTTCCGATATCCTATATATAACTATCATTGCGTTCCTTAATATCTTTCAAAATACTATCTGTCATCCAAGGTTGTGTTCTTTGTTTAATTCTTATCTCCTTGTAAGGCGCAACTTTGTTCAATACTTGCAAGAAATTTCTCTAAAATCTATCCAAAGCTTTATCCACATCATCACACTGCATCACCTCAGTCCAATTAACCTTACTAAGTTCCTCAAATATTTGTGGACTATACCTTTTAACTGATCTAATTTTTGATGTATTATGCTGCCTTGTGGCCTCTCTCTTTAATTTCCTAATTTCTTAAACCATGTTATGATCACTTAATCCTGCCTCCAAAACACCACTTCTAAAGATCTTGCAATTATCTGAAATCAATATAATATCAATAATTGTTCTAGTTTTAGGAATAATTTGAGTTGGGTCAACAATAATTGTTTCAATGCATATGATTTATAAAAATAACTAAAATGTTTAAACTCTGACGAATCCTTTTTCAGCATATCTGTATTTAAATCACCCAAAATGATCAACTCTTGACCTAAAACATAATTTGACACATTTAAATCTCTTCGAGACTCTCATAACAGTCCTTTTGATCAGGAAGACGATGGCAAATATCAACCAAAATCGGTTTACTCTTTGGCAACAGAATATCCAGCCAAACCGTATACTCCCATTATATGAAGCAGAGAGGGCTGCGGTTTTACCAAACAATCTTCTTTATGGTTCTACTCCAGAAGAATGTCACCTACATCTCGGATGGAGTAAATAAACGGCAAATTGGAGTTTCTGGCTGAACTATCCCTTTAACTAATATTTACTCTATATTAGCCCTGTTAAAAGGTGGTGATCCTTCTATCTTAAATAACTGTAGACCGATTTCTAAATTCTGTCTGTTCTAAAAGTCTGTTTGGTCAAGGGTTGTTTAGAGTCTCTTGCCAGTGATCAATTAAAGATTTTTTTAACAATAAAAATGTTTTATCGGACTTCCAATCTGATTTTAGAAAAAGGCATAGTACTACATCGGCAGCTCTTAAGGTTTTAAATGACTTTATTGAAGATAACAATAACTTCATTGAACTCTCTAATGCATTTGATACAGTTGACCACACAGTGCTTAAGTACAGACCGTGTAGGGCTGGACTTTCTGAACAAACTGTCAGCTGGTTTGATAATTATCTTAAAGACAGAACTCAGTGTGCGCGGCATTTTTATGCAGATGACACTGTACTGTATTGCTCAGCACCCAGCGCAGAACAGGCCCTCCCAATTACAACTTGATTTTAACACGTTCAACAGAATCTTTAGGATTTAAAACTTGTTTTAAACAAAAGTCATGCTTTTTTCAAATTTGAAATCCAAATCAAATCTGCCTTCAATCCTCACTTGCCAGGGTACGAAGATTGAATGTGTTTCTAAATACAGATATCTTGGTATTTTAATAGATGAATCTCTTCTTTTACCTTTGATATTCAACAGCTAGCAAACGATTAAAACTTAAACTAGGGTTTTATTTCAGAATCAAATCCTGCCTTTCGTTCGAATCAAGAAAGAGGCTGGTTGCTGCCACTTTTATGTCTATACTTGACTATGGTGATGTTTTATACATGCATGCTTCGTCTCAAAGTTTACATGCACTGGACCCTGTATACCATGGAGCTCTAAGCAGGGCCGGCCCTGGGCATAGGCGGAATAGGCAAATGCTAAGGGCGCCGCCCACCCCTTGGGGCGCCCGAGAGCCCAAATTATTATTTTTATGAATATATTTAAAATTTTTTATTACCAATACTACTTAAATATTATGGATTAAAAAAAGCGATCGTCCGATAAAGACAAACTACAACATTGCTTTCCCGAATCCCGATCCACCCCGGTCCGACTGAGTGACGCATCATCTCCCCCCCCCCCGCCCTGCTGAAAAACAAAACAACATCCGTTACCTGTGTGTGATTGTGAGTGACAGATGGCCGAATTCACTGACACTGATAAGTTGTCATTATGTCAAAAAGACCGAAGCCATCTGGTGCCCAGGGAAGAAAAAAAAAGAAGAGAGGTAAAAAGACAGAGGTAGGTATGATTAGTTTATCTATGTTGCATTAAGTTAGTTCAACGATGCCTGTAAAGTTCGCTAATTTGAATTAGCTATGACATAGTTAGTCGAACTTGTGCAGTATTTATGGTATTTTTATTTAAAAGTAATGTATATTATTATTTTTTCAGGAGATGTTTTACTTTAACTTCACTACATTTGAAAGACAAATATCGTACTTTTTACTCCACTACAATTCTGTCAAGGTCCTTGTAGTATGATATATATCTTTATTGTTCTGCATAAATGTTTGCTATATAACGTAAATCTTTATTTAAAATGAGTCCTACATAAAATGTTGTTATATATTATATATTATATTGGCTATTATAAAAAACATCTAAGATTTACGTTTCTCCTCTGTTTTGGTTATAAAATTCAGCTAACTTTTTCAAAATTAATTTTGAAAATGTACTACTGTATGCTAGAGAAGTGCTCATGAATAGAATTTGCATGAATACCAGATCTTTCTTTTTTGTGTGTTTAGCCTGCCATATTTTATAGTTTCACTACATCAGCTTTTTTTAAATAAAATGTAACACCCAATGTCACATAATCCTCCTCTTCTTCTTCAGATGCACTTTTGAATATCTGAACCCCGTCCCTGCAAATCCTGCACAGACATCTCCATCTCAGCACTCATTCCCCACTTCAGCATTCATCAAGCAGCATCAGCATCAAGCACATCTCTTCCCTCCACTTCAGCACCGCCCAGCGATTCAGCATCAGTTTACAAAAAGGCTGCACCATTACCCTGCTGACTGGCCATCTGTTTTAATTGAGAAGGTAAGAACAGAGTTTGTCCTCAGAGGACCATATCATATAAAAAGCAATTTCACATTTCCGAAACAAAAAGATGGGAGAAGATGTCAGCATGACTATTTTAATAGAGTCTTAGTCAATGGAGAAAAAATCAAAAGAAGCTGGCTAATGTACTCAAAAAAGAAGGACAGTTTGTACTGCTTCTGCTGCAAAATCTTTTCTCAGAAAGATTTCAAATTGATTAAAGAAGGACTAAAGGACTGGAAAAATGCAAGCCACTTGCTCAAGGTCCATGAGGATAGCCATGAGCACAATACAAACATGGCAACATGGAAGGAATTAGAGGTTCGTCTTGCAAAAGGGTTGACCATAGATAAGCAAGAGATGGCACTCGCTGAGGCAGAGAGAAACAGGTGGCGAGAGGTGCTTACCAGACTAGTGGCAATAATTCAGTCCTTAGCTGAAAGAAACATTGCTTTAAGGGGATCCACAGACACATTAAACAAACCAGACAATGGCAATTTTCTTAAAGAGGTGGAGCTAATGGCCAAATTTGACCCAATAATGAAGCAGCATGTTGGTAGGGTGGAAAGTGGAGCTGGAAGTCACACACATTACCTGGGCAAAAGAATCCAAAATGAACTCATAGACTCAATAAGCACAAAATACTGGAAAAAATATTGGAAGAGATCAAGACCTCAAAGTATTTCTCCATCATTTTAGATTGCACCCCTGATCTGAGTCATAAAGAACAGCTCTCTGTCATTGTCAGGATTGTTTCACAAATTAAAGAACATTTCATGGGCTTTCTTGTGGCAGAGGAGTCAACCGGGGAAAGTTTGTCTGCTCTCATCCTCAAAAGACTAGAGGAGCTGAACATCCCCTTTGAGGACTGCAGAGGACAATCCTACGATAATGGTGCCAACATGAAGGGAAAGAATAAAGGTGTTCAGGCTAGGCTGCTTCAACTGAACTCAAGGGCCTTTTTTTGTCCCATGTGGTGCCCACTCCTTAAATTTGGTGGTAGCTGATGCTGCTAAGAGCTCACCATGCCATTGGCTACTTTGGATATGTAGCAAAATTGTTCAAACTCTTCTCAGCCTCCACCCATAGATGGGATATCCTCCTGAAACACGTCAAAACCCCCTGAAATCATGGTCAGAGACCAGGTGGGAAAGCAGGATAGACAGCATCCAGGCAGTAAGGTACCAGGCTGGGCAAATCAGAGATGCTCTTCTGGAGGTGAGGGAAACTATTCAAGACCCTGTTGTGAAAGTTGAAGCCCAGTCTTTGGCTGAGGAGATTGGATCCTACCGCTTCTCTATTTGCACAGTCATTTGGTATGATATTCTCAACAAGATCCAGCATGTGAGTAAACAGATGCAATCACCCTCCATGCAGCTAGATGTGGCAGTTGACATGCTGAAAAAAACAGGGAATCTCTTGACGGCTACAGAAATACTGGATTTTCTAGTGCACAGGCAACAGCCAAGGAAATGTGTGAGGAGATGAACGTGGAAGCTGTAATCAAACAAAAGCGGTTGAGAACCACAAAAAGGCACTTTGGTTACGAGGCTCCAGATGAGCCTATTGGTGATGCACTTAAAAAATTGGAAACAAATTTTTTTAATGTAGTCGTGGATACAGCCCTCTCTTCACTAGATGAGAGATTTCAGACCCTGGGGGAGGTGAATGACAAATTTGGAGTTCTCCTCAACTTTCCCAACATGTCCAAAGATGAGTTGTTAGAGCACTGTCAAACCCTGAGCACAGCTTTAAGCCATGATGGACAGCCAGACATTGATGGCAGAGAACTTGTATTAGAAATGCAAAACTTTCCACATCTGCCATCAAAAAATATGACAGGGGGGCGCGCTTGAGCATGAGTAGCGAGTAGACGTGTCTTCGATAGCTCCCGCAAAGACTTATCAAATATATACATTTTGGACCTCGTAACCGTTCAAATTCTGCTGGAAACACATAATAATTGACTTAACTACAGCCTGACTGGATGAATGCCTCCTAAATCGGCCAAACAACAAAGTGGGAAAACCACAACGCGGGGCGATACGAACTCCTCGGATAGCAGTAGCGCAGAAACAGGTGCTAATGCTAATAATATGGACGCGCTGGCAAACGCAGTTACTGCTTTGCAGACATCTATCAACTCGTTTCGGGAGGAGAACCGGGCGTCTATTGCCTCTCTACATTCGATCCTGAGTACGTATGGCCAACGAATTACCGACGTGGAGGACGGGCTAAATGAGTTTGACAAGAGGCTGAGCAACGTGGAAACTTCACAAACTTCGCTGATTAAAGAGAACGATGTGCGTTGAGGGAGAAGGTAGCGTACTTGGAAAACTACACTAGACGGCAAAATATACGCATTGTCGGTATATCAGAAAATGTGGAGGGCCCACGACCAACAGAATTCATCACCAAACTACTCATTGATGTGCTTGGGGAAGACAGTTTTGAGAAGCCGCCGTCGGTCGATAGAGCCCACAGGAGTTTGGCCCCAAAACCAGCGGATGGCGACAATAAACCACGGCCATTCATTGTCAAGCTCCATCACTTTCAAACCAAAGAGTTGATCCTGCGCCTCGCCAGACAAAAGGGACCGCTCTCTTTCAACGGATCGAGATTTCACATCTTTCCTGATTACAGCCCTGATGTCAACAAACGACGCTCAGCCTTCTCCGAATCCAAAAAGAACTCCACGCCGCGAAGATCCAGTTCGGCCTCTACTATCCAGCCACTCTGCAGTTCACACACAACGGGAAACGCATGAAGTTTACCGACTCTGCGGAGGCGCTGACCTACATTGATAACAAGGTTATCAATGATAACGCCTTGCACGCTGCGGAGAATGGTGACTGAGGTACTGTTAATTATCGGGTCCATGACGCCAATAATAATTTAAAAAGAGACGGTGGTATCATTAGATAAGGAACTCTGTCATACTTTCTGACAGTACTTTCTATTTTTATTTTACTATGTGTGTGTATATACATATTGGCATTGTTCATAGCGGCAGTGAATGTTTTGTTTGTTACGATGTGTATATACATCACACATAACGCTATATATGCATGCCGTCCTAAATGCTTACTTTTATTTATCTTATTTTAATTTTATTAGCATTATTAGTTATTGTTTTGATCACCACCGATCTCCCTACAGTGACAATCTAAGGGTCATGGATATCAAGGTTCCAATAACGGGAAATGATGTCCAGGTCATTTAAAACACTTGGAGAGGTTCTTTAAGGGTTTAAAAAAAGTATCCATCGTTGCGGGTAGCATGCAAATGCAGGTTTGCAGTAGTTTGAAGTTTTTTGGGGGGGATAGCCGTTTCAAGGCTTGTTTATGTGTTACATGTTGTAGTTTTGAAGTGGTTTTTGTTCTTTATACAGTTTGTGCACCTATCTGTCTTTCTTATCATCTAAATGGTGTAAACACAGGAATTTCTGAATTGAGTGGTTCTAATGACACAGAATAATTCACATCTTGTCCCAGGTAAAGATGACATGAAAATTATAAGTTGGAATGTGAAGGGTCTTAATCAGGCAATTAAGAGGGAAAAGGTTCTCTCTCACTTACAACATCTTGGGGTTGGCATTGCTTTCCTACAGGTAACCCACCTTCAAAATCGAGACCAGTCTAAAATTCACAAAGAATGGGTTGGGCAAATGTTTCATTCACAATTCAACTATAAAGGCAGAGGAGTAGCTATACTCATTCATAAAAAGATTCCTCTCATTGTATCAGACACTATCTTGGACCCAAATGGCAGATACGTGATGGTTGTGGGAGAGCTGTTTCAACTTCGCTTAGTATTGGTCAATATTTACGGCCCAAACTTTGATGATGACATTTTTTTTAAGAAAATGCTAAACTCTATCCCTAATCTGGATAGTTGTCACTTGATTATGTCGGGGGATTACAACCTGGTGATGGATTCTGTCTTGGATCGCTCTTCTCAGTCTGTACCAAGACCGTCTAAATCTATACAAACAATCCAGTCGTTCATAGATATGCATAATCTTATAGACCCATGGAGACTTAAACCCCACCAAAAGGGAGTATTCATATTTCTCCAGTGTACATAAATCATTCTCCAGGATAGATTTTTTTTGGTCGACCCCTATTTGCTCAATGTTATTACAGATTGTAAATATGATCCAATAATTATTTCCGATCACGCCCCGGTTAGCATTAAGGTAACTCTTAGTCCGACTCAGAGGACCAAACGGACATGGCAGCTTGACACACTCCTGCTGGCTGATTCAGATTTTGTGAAGTTTATTGCGGAACAAATAGATTTCTTTATGGAGGTAAATAGGACGGATGGCATCTCAGCATCAACCCTCTGGGAGACACTTAAAGCGTATCTCAGGGGACAGATAATTTCTCGCTCTGCTTATATCAGGAGTACGAAATATAAGAAAATTGAGGAGCTATCTTCAGAAATTAAGGCTCTGGATGGACTCATATCTGGTTCTCCGACCCCTGATTTGATTAGGAGGAGAGTTGGCTTACAAACTGAAATTGATCTCCTAATTACCACCCAAGCGGAGAGGCTAATTCTTAAGTCACGTAGTAGATTCTACGAAGAAGGGGATAAACCCTCCAAACTATTAGCTAGTCAACTCCACCAAAAAGCTGCATCCCGCGTTATCTCGCAAATTAGGCTACCTGATGGCTCCTCATCGGAGGACCATCAGGCCATTAATAACTGCTTTAAAGAGTTCTATTCTAAATTATATTCTTCAGATTCAATACTAGATCACAACCAATTCAACGCTTTTTTTTCTAATTTGAACGTTCCTAGAATTGATCCTGACTCTAAACAACGATTGGAACAAAATCTGACACTGGAGGAAATCAACAATGCAATAATGTACCTTCAGAGTGGAAAGGCCCCTGGCCCAGATGGATTTCCAACTGATTTTTATAAAAAATTTAAAGATAAACTTGCCCCTCTTCTTCTCTCAGTCTATGCAGAAGCATTGGAGAATAATATCCTTCCGCCTACGCTCCGTCAGGCATCTATTACACTGTTGTTAAAAAAGAATAAGGACCCTCGAGACTGCTCATCTTATAGGCCAATCAGCTTGACCAACTGTGATGGTAAAGTGTTCATAAAGGCCATTGCACTCCGGCTTGAGACAATTCTTCCTTATGTCATTTCGGAGGACCAGACTGGGTTTATCCAGGGCAGACAATCCTATTTCAACCTAAGACGATTATTTAATATCATCTACACTAAACCTAGTACCCCAACCCCAGAGGCAGTAATATCACTTGATGCCGAAAAGGCGTTTGATCGGGTTGAGTGGGATTATCTTTTTTATACACTTGGAAGGTTTGGGTTTGGCCCTTACTTCATTCACCTTATCAAGCTCATTTAGGCTGATCCTACTGCCTCAGTTTATACCAACGGTATCTCTTCTAAGTATTTTCCTCTTCACAGAGGGACAAAGCAAGGGGATCCAGTGAGTCCGTTGCTTTTCGTTTTAGCTATAGAGCCACTTGCCATAGCTCTCAGATGCAACAATAGTATACAAGGTATCTCACGCGGGGGCCTTACTCACACTGTCTCTCTCTATGCAGACGACTTGCTACTATATGTCACCAACCCCAGCACAACTACCCCTATAATCCTTAAAATCTTGCAGGAATTTGGAAATATATCTGGGTATAAATTAAATCTTAATAAGAGCGAATACTTCCCCATCAGTAAGAATGCTAGAGTATATCCCGATCTGCCATTTAAGATGTCTGCCGAGTCCTTTACATATTTGGGTGTGAAAGTCACCAAATCCTATTATAGTCTATTTAAAAGTAACATCACCCCTTTGTTGGAACAGTGCAAACAAGATATTAAAAGATGGTCAATTTTGCCCCTATCTCTTATCGGGAGAGCGAATTCTGTAAAGATGAATGTTGTACCAAAGTTTCTATATTTTATTTCAGGCACTGCCCGTATATATACCACAATCATTTTTCAAGGCATTTAATCAAATGACTTCTTCCTTTATATGGAATAACAAATCAGCTCGCATAAGAAAAGAATTTATGGAAAGGCCAAAGGATGTAGGTGGGCTTTCACTTCCAAATTTACGCACATACTATTGGGCCGCAAACTTAAATGCCGTCTCTTTGTGGCTAAAAGATTGGAATGGCAAGACCCCTGCATGGCTTCAGATTGAAAAGGCTACTAGCAGCCCACACTCACTCCCGGCTTTGCTCTGTGCACCCCTGCCATCACTAGTTAATAATATTAAGGACAATATAATAGTAACTCAATCACTACGAATCATAACTCAGTTCAAAAGATGTCTGGGTATTCAGAGTATGTCCTCTCATTCACCAATAACACATAACCATCTTTTTCAACCATCCTTAATGGACAATGGCTTCAAAATCTGGTATGACAAGGGCATTCATAGTATTGAGGATTTGTATGTTAATGATACTTTTGCTAGCTTTGAACAACTGTCCAGAAAATTTGGTCTGACCAATAATCATTTTTTTCGATACTTGCAAATTCGAGATTTTACTCGTAAAAAGTTTGCTAACTTTCCTACACTCCCCTCTCCCTCCTGTTTGGATTCCCTATTAAGGGTCAATATGCTGAATAAAAGTAGAATATCGTTTTTTATCTCATATAATGGATAGCTGCAACCTCTCTATTTCACATATTCGAGAACAGTGGGAAAGTGACTTGGGGGTGCAGCTGTCTGATGAGGAATGGGATATGGCTCTTACTAGAGTCCACTCTTCTTCCATATGTTCCAGACATTCTTTAATACAGTTCAAAGTGCTACACAGGTTGCACTTCTCAAAGCTAAATTAGCACGAATATTTCCTAATGTAGACCCAATATGTGATAGATGTAAACAGACGCCAGCTACTTCCTATCATATGTTTTGGTCTTGTCCGAGACTTGTCCCTTTCTGGTCGTCCTTTTTTGAAGTAATCTCTAAGGCTTATGCCTATAACATCCCACCTTGCCCCTTGATTGCTGTTTTTGGTTGTTTTTTGGATACAACGGGGTCCATGCCCCCTGTTCATTTACAGAAGGTCATTGCCTTTTCCTCCTTACTAGCTAGACGTTTAATTTTATTTAAATGGAAGGCTGCCGCTCCTCCATCACACCACCACTGGATTAGGGACATTATGCAGAATGTCAAACTGGAAAAAATCAAATGTACCCTCAACGGGTCCATCAACAGATTCTACAAAACCTGGAACCCTCTGATAACTTATGTGAACAATTTACCTGGGCTGGAACTGGAACTCTGAATGTTTACATTAACCCCTGGTCAATCCTGTGATAAGGAATGTTAGGTGCACTTGTCCTTTTTTTTTTTTTTTTTTTTTTTTTTTTTAATTTTATTTTTTTTTTTGTGTGTGTGTGGTTTTGTTTTTGTTTTATTTCCTGTTGTCTGTTACAAGTTTGTCAGGTCGATTTTGGGTCTCGTCTGTCTTTGTCTTTCTCTTGTTATTGCATACTGTTGTATACAATAATTGGAAATTACAAATAAAGTGGAAAAAAAAAAAAAAAAAAAAAAAAAAAAAATATGACAAATTGAGCTCCTGACTTTCCTGCACGAGAAGAAGCTGATGGAAATTTTCCCCAATATGTGGGTCGCTCTGAGAATCTTTGCCACTCTACCTGTGACAGTCGTCGCTGCTGCTGAAAGGAGCTTCTCTAAGCTCAAACTGATTAAAAACTACCTGAGATCTACAATGGCTCAAGAACGTCTCAGTGGACTTTCAGTCATTAGCATAAATCATGTAGTCTCACAACAGCTGTCTTATGATGATATCATAGATGACTTTGCTGCTAGAAAGGCAAGGCGAGTAAGACTGTAGAACATTTGCTATACTTTGCATAGTTCATTCAAGTTTGTATATAGTTATTTATTTTTTGTGCAGCACTCTTATTTATAATTTCTGGAATGTTACATATACTGTAAGAAAGGCAAGGAAAGCAAAGGAAAGCAATGTTTCTGTAATATAGTTTTTTCTGCACTAACATAATATAATATAAACATATTTATATTGTATCTATAATACGTTGTGTGTGTGTTTCCAAAATATTTTCAAAATAAAGAAAAACAAGACAAAGCTGTGCAGTTTGTTTCTGTGTAAGTTTAATAACAAAATTCCTGGGGCACCAGGTGAAATCTTGCCTAGGCAGCAAATTGGCCAGGGCCGGCCCTGGCTCTAAGGTTCATCACTGGTTTTTAAGTCCTCACTCACCACTGTGAACTGTATGAACGTGTTGGATGGCCATCTTTTTCAATGCGGAGACTTCAACACTGATATATCTTGGCATGCAAGGCCATTTAAGGTCTACTTCCATCCTACCTTCTGACCTCCATCAGTGTAAAAAAAAATCGGAACTTACAATCTTTGTTCCTAGGATCTTTTCCTTCTGTCTGTCCAAAGGTTAGAAACTGAACTGTGAAAAAAGGCGTTTAGTATGCTGCTCCCTCTACATGGACAAGTTACAGAAATCCATGAAACTTAATAAAGTTGTGTTACAATTGCCTGAATCTATTTCTTTATTTTTGGCTTTTAGTTCTTCAATCTGCATATGAGTTAGCTTTCATTGTAGTTTTTTTTGGGATTTTGGAGCTTTTGTTCATTTTATTCTACTGTTCCACCGTGTGTGGAAAAATGGTCGCAGAATTCTTTGTGTGTTTTGGACGTCAAACCGACTACATCCTTGCAACTTGCTCTTTATACCTTGTGAATGGCTTCTACTATAGCATTTCTGAACAATGTAGCCATTAGAAGGTCTACTTCTGGATTCACTTCAGTCTCTTGTTTCCACCGTTTCAAATGTCTCTGAACATATGTAAGTGGGTTTTAAACGTCTCCCAACTGATCGCTCAAGCGTAAGGGTCGACTCTAGATGGATATTCATCAAGTAATGTTTGCCACACAGTGGGGCGGTACATATAAAAACAATCCCGTCCATGTCTCGTGAGTCCAGCGCTCTATCTATACCAGAGGCTTGTAGGATTTATCCCATCTTTGTTCCTCCTACGACTTTGCCAGGAGTGCTTTGATGTCCCCACAGCTAGAAGTTTCCCCATTGTATCTGCCTGAAACTTTTAATCCATTTGCCAGCACCTTCGTTCATGTCAGGGAGGCGACGACCAGTCCCTCTAGGTCCTGTGAAGCCCAGGGATATAATTTCCATTTTAATTCATATTGGAAGTTGTGGCAGTCCCTTATCTTTTCACATGACCACAGTCCTTTCATCAGATAAGATCTCCCTTTCATCTTCCTACCCTTATTTTCTTGTGTTACACTTCTTCTACTGAATAATCCACTAGCCTCTCACCCATAAATTGTTTTGCTTCTTTCATCCATTTATTTAGCTTTTCTTCTAATAGCCTTGTTTCTTTTTGAATTTCTGCTTCTAATCTTTTTTTCTGTTTAGTTGGATTCTCATCTGGTATTTCTTGATCATACTGTGCTTTTTTTCCTCTAAAGCTGTCTGTATGTTCTTATAACAGTCTAAATATGAGCTTTGCTGTTCGCTTTGAGCTGGTCTGGGTTTTGGTCTTACAACTGGCCCCATCTGTCCTTCTTCACTTAACTAACGTCGCCTTCCATTTGCATGTCACCAGACACTTCCAAAACCCCCACGAGTAATGCAAATTGACCTTCAGAGGTCATATAAGAAGGGGGTTCGTCAAACTCCTTTTGACACACAGACTTCATACTTTTTTCTCTGTTCTTCTTGAATTATTTTGCTTGCCTGATTAAGTAAAATGTGTGCTTCTTTCTTAAACAATTATAACACTTCTCCTTCTTGTCTCTTTTTTCCTGTCCTTTTTTATGTTTTTTACCCATATTTTTAGTTTTGTGATTTTTAACCAATGTGTCCATTTCATCACACAAAGCACTTTAAGCATGTACTGTTCAACATTCATAGCATTCCCTTTATTCATTCTGGGCTCGTATTCTCAAACATCCTTGTCTCTTTATTTCTTCAGAGATTTATACATTCTGTGTCTCTTTATTCATAGGATTTATGTGTTTGTACTTTCTTCCCTTTATATGGGGATTATATGTATATATCTTTATCTACAGGATTTATGTACTTTCTCAGTGAGATAACAATTACACTCCAGAGCTTTTGGCCACAGTCACTCTTCAGTCATGCTCACACAGTCAATACACAGCTTCTCTGGTAGGACTTTTTAGCGCTTTTCTATTTATATCTTTAATACAGTACTCTAGTCGTTGTGTCGAACCGACAGATAGGGTTCCTATGGAAATCGCCAGCTGCTGTTAACATTTACTTCTATGTTTATTTATTCATTTTTTAATTATTGAATTAATTAATTGTTCAGTTGGACACAGTTGTAAATTTTTTAAAGACAAAATTAAATTTATTGCCTGTGGTGTGAGAACATGCAACTACTTCTTGGTGGGTATATCAAGTACAACTCAATTTTACATCCATTACGTAATTTATTTCCATTCCATTCCATTTTCTACGCTTCCGAACTACTCGGGTCACGGGGAGCCTGCGCCTATCTCAGGAGTCATCGGGCATCAAGGCACGTAATTTATTTATTTATTATTATTAGTTTGTTTAATTGTGACCAAAGTAAATTTGTGAATCAAATGCTGCTGTTAACATTTACTCTTATGCTTATTTATTCATTTGTTTATTAATTAATTGTTCAGTTGGTCACAGTTGTAAAAGTTTTTTTTTTAAAGGCAAATTACATTTGTGAATTGGCTGCTGCCTGTTAACATTAAATTCTGTTTATTTTTTAATTAATTAATTTTTTCAGTTGTCACGGTTGTAATATTTTTTAAAGACACCTTAAAAAGAGACACTTTAAGGAGGACCTTAAAATGAATTTATGTATTTGTATTTATTATCTTTATGGGATGAATGTAATGTTATGTGTTGCTGTAATGAGTATTTTTTTTGTGTCTGAGCCTTTTGTCTAAAGAAAATGTTCAACCCCGTTTGATAGACAATAAAGCTTTCTGAATTTTGAATTTTTTTGAATAAAGGGAAAGGCACTGCCGCAAGGTCGGATGCTTCACCGTGTTCTTTTTTTATTAGTCTGCTCGCTAGATACAGTGTAAATTAAAAGAAAGGACAGCTGAAAAAGTACTAATTTAGCAAAAATGTCGGAGCTCAAACACCGTGACCATCCACTACATTTCGAATACGAAGCAAGTCATATTCATTTTAACATATTTTTTTTATTGTGAAAATGATTTTACGTTAAATTGAATTTTATGAATCCAGGTGTAATTTCCTTTCTCAGCACAAAAATTACGAGCATGGCTGCAAAAAGTTAAACCGGTCTTAAATATGTCAAAAGTAGCCTACTTAGGAAACCCTTAACACTAATCGGAAAATATGACAATAAATGTAACGTAACAAACAAAATCAAGGGTGTGTGTCACGCACCAAAATGTGAACTGAATTCATTCTCCCCAACCGCCACCCACCCACCACCCGCACACTAATCAATATAAAGCATATAACAAAATAAATATCTGGAAAGAACCAAAAAAACAACTCTCAGTTTGTGCAGCTTCTAAAGGGTGATATTGTTCCAAATCATCAGTTGGTTTGTTGTCTGACCGAAAAGGCAGGTCTTTCCTCTTTGTACCACTTTCTTCCTGTGCAGCGTTAGCCAACTATGGTCGCAAGTTCTGTCGTTCCAGCATAGTTCAACGATTCCAGTGTTTTTCCAGAAACAATTGTTCCAACGATCAATCGCAAGCAGCATCGCATAGTTTTGTGGTTGGAACTACAGGTCCTACGTAGAGCTGTGGTTAGAAGCATAGTTCCTTATTATTATGACATGTAGACTTACATACGTCATGCCTTTGAGCAAACTAAGCAAGTACATGCAGTGCAATTTTATATTCATCATTCTAAATATATACAAATGTATTTTTACATAATTTAGTTTAAGAAAATAGAAGCGCTGTCTTTTGAAAAGTGCGCATACGTATGACCCTACGTGCACACTAGGACCCTGGAATCCATGGGCTGAGGGACGTTGGAGCAAACTAATGTAGAATGAAATATTGTGAAATAAAACAACAGATAACAAATATAGGGAAACCTTAACACTAACGTTTCGGAAAAACTGTCGTAACTACATTGTAAATTTCGGTGTTAACCAACGAATTTTGTCATTGTTCGGGAAACGCACCTCAGGTTGCCTTGTTACTAATTATATATTACATTATAATTTCACAATAGCACGAGTTGGCCGTAAAAGTGGTCTAATTTGGGAGGCAGATGTATATTTATATTTATTAAAGCGGAGCTTCACAAGCATGTTCCTGGAACCCCACCCCACCAGCACCACACATTGAAGATGTCTCCTCTGTCTGTGACACTCCTTTCAGGTGTAGTTATGACTACTATTAAACAGATGATCTGAATCAACTATATGTGGGAGCTCCCCTGCGTTAACCCCTGCATTAAAGAACCAGTATCATATTTAATAGTTGTTATTACACTGCAGAATGTTATTTACAGACAGTCTACAAACTAAGTCTGTCCTTTTTCTGGGTTACTTTACAGTGAACGTTAACAGCGTGTGGCGTCAATGCTTCCAAGGGTCTCAAGTTTGTTAATTGACCATTCCTCATTGGATCATTCGACTACTCATCTCTCCATCCACACCAAACGTCCCCTCCTGATTCTAATCCTACTGACCAGATGCTCTCGAGCCCACTCACACGAGCCAGCAATCAATGGTCCTGTAACGGATGTGCAAGAAACTTTTAAAATGATGAGGCGCTGCAGAAACAGGAAACTTATAGACTTGCCAGTTCCTGCAGGAGGCTACACAGTATTGTATTTGAAACAAGACAGTGGACTCAACAGGGCTGTTGCCTATGTTGTTCCTCTTCAATGTGACCTCAACTTGATGGCTCAGGAGGAGGACCTCAAGTCAGTAAGCAAGAAATTGACCAATAAGAAAATAAAACTTGTTAAATGCTAAGTGGAATTTACATGGAAATGGGTCGACAGTCAAAGTGGGAGGCAAAATGGTTTGCACAGAATTAGGCAAGGCAAGGCAAGGCAAGTGTATTTATATAACACATTTCATACACAATGGTAATTCAAAGTGGTTTACATAGAAATACATTTAATAATCATCTAAAATAATCACAACAATAAAAAAAATTGAAAAACCGTTAAAATTCTAAAAAAAAAATGATTTAATGTTAATTAAAACAGTTTAGAATAAATATACAGCAGCCAGTTCGGACAAGGCACAGTGCTCATTCAGTAAATGAACAGCTAAAAAGATGAGTTTTGAGTCTGCATTTAAATGTTGATAATGTTTAAGCACATCTGATCTCTTCTAGAAGCTGATTCCAGCTGCGGGCAGCATAAAAGCTAAAAGGGGATTCCCCTTGTTTAGAGCGATCCCTTGGTAAATCTAACTGACTAGATCCTAATGATCTAAGTGGTCTGTTAGGTTTATATTTAGTCAGCATATCTGCGATGTATTTTGGTCCTAGGCCGTTTAGTGATTTATAAACGAGTAATAGTACTTTAAAATCAATCCTGAACGTAACTGGAAGCCAAACTTTAACCTGACTATTGAAACTAAGGTCTGACTCCAGAATCACATCAAGATTCTTGACTTGATTTTTTGTTGTTTGACCCCTAGAGTCAAGGTATGCATTCACCTTGAGGACTTTCCAAATGCAATGACTTCAGTTTTCTCCTTGTTTAACTGAAGACAGTTTTGGAACATCCAACTGTTAATTGCATCAATGCATTGGCAGAGGGAGTCAATGGGGCTGTAGTCATTTAGTGATACGGCTAGGCAAATCTGGGTGTCATCTGCATAGCTGTGATATGCAATATGGTTCTTTTTCATTGCTTGAAAAAAGTCTAAACTAATAACATATCCCTCCAAGTTTTTTTCCTTATGTATCTTATAGTATCTTTAATGCTTATCGTCGTGTCTGTTATATATTTTCTATTAATCAAGTGTATGGAGTTAGTCTTAATTATTCTCGGCATCAGTTCTTTCACTCTGTTTGCTAAAATTTTGGATAAAATCTTCAAATCAGTATTTAACATAGTAAGCGTTCTATAATTCCTTAACTCAGTCTTTTCTCCTTTTTTCATAAATATGATTGGTTTATGGAGTGTCCAACAACAAGTTTATGTACATAGAAGGTGTAAAAACAGTTATGTCGTAATAATAGGCAGTTATTCTTACCTTACTTCTTGAAATGCTCTTAAATGATTCGTTCCGCGATTCATCCGTGAAATTCTCTCTCTATCCGCTAGCCTAGTGCCATGTGATTGGTCAGCTGGTGTAGTCTGTTGTGATTGTTCAAACGTTTGTAACGAGAAGGTGAGACGAGAGCCGTGAGGGAATGACGCCGGTGATAATGAGTGTCAGCTGTGCGTTGCACCGGTCTGGCATCTCTCACGGAGTAGATCGGAAGCATAAAAGGACGAGCTACAGGAGTGTACGACGAGAGAGGAGCAGGCCTGGGTTTTATGTTATGTTTTATTATGTTTGCGTGAGCCGGCTGTCAATTATGACTTTCGTTTTGTGTTTTGTTGATTTTTTATAAAAAATTGTTGAACGTTCGCCGGTGACCGCCTTCTTCCCATTCCTTGAACTTTTTCCAGCGTTCTTGATGTGTCGCAAATGGAACACCTACCATCATTGCTGGATTACGGTTTACAGGTGGTTGGATATTATATAAAGTGTATAGATAGAGATGGCGTGGATTTTCCCTTACCAGTTTGAGCCCGAGTCTGACGAAGAAACAACCAAAGACGATAGTAGATTATAGATAGACGATAATAGATTGAACACTTAAATTAGCCGAGTTCATAGCTAGATAAACAACTGTAATACCCCAGAAATAACGGTACATGTTAACGTTAGCGTTATATGCATTAGCTTAACACAGACATAAGGTACACAAGTAAATCAATCTTCGGTGAAATGATGCACGCACAGTAAAACCCTGGGGTTATGCTTTTTTGGTGTCATTTAAAAAATGAATTGTACATTTACATTTATTCATTTAGCAGACGCTTTTATTCAAAGCGACTTAGGAAGAGTTTAAGGAGCAATAAGGGATATGTCATACAGGAGCACTACCTGTTGAGAGAAAGGGTTGTAATTATAACCATTGTTTCCTCAGAAGTTCTTCCTTTGGTAGTTTAAATAAGACTGACAATGTAGAACACAGGTTCCAACACATGATGTACACGCATCACGAACGAGAGACAGTGTTTTGGGGAGGAGAGTAGTTTTCGCGGCCGTCCCAGCAAAACGTAGGCGGGGACTATTTCTGGTGAAGTAGATACTTAGCCGTTAGAGACTCGGACTAATTCACGTCTATTTGCGCGATTCAGAGTTGTCTCCCTTTTTTACAGACAATAACTTTGATATTCATTCACCTTCAGACTTACAACTTGGCAACTTTCTGCCGCCATGTTGCTGTTTTTGGTGCCGTTGCCATGGTGAATCGTAATATCGGTGCTCCATTGATGATGGCTTTTTACAGTCGTGGGGCAAATGCTTAACCCAGAGTAAGTCTACCCAGAGTCAATTGAACTAACTCAAATCAGCTGTTCTGAACCAAAAACTCGAACGTTTCTAATTTCTAAGTAAACCAACTCTGAGTTCAAGGTTTAACCTAATTTAACCATTGAACCTCCTTATTGAAACGGGCCCCAGGACTTTTCTTTTTGTTTCATTCGTTTATGACTCTTTCTATCTCCTCTTCACAATCTTCTTTGTCTTCCTTTTCTATTTTAGTTTTTATCTGCCTTAACATTTCTCTTTTTCGTCCTGCACTCCTTCAGTTGTAAATTTTAACATAATACTGTTAATTTTTTTAATAGTTCAACTATTTATTTGGTATATGAATACAAAAGCTCAAACATTAAATGCAAACCTTTATCAAAGATATGGTCCGTTAGTTTTTAGTACTGATTCATGAAATTGTACGGTGTAAAATAGTTTCTCATCTGGTAGATCTGCTATTGAGAGGGGTGACATTGTAAGTCAGTCTCTATTCTGTCAGTGCTGGGCACTGCTGATGAAGTCATACGCAACCTGTGTGATGTCAAAGACTTGATGTGTACATTGAGATGACAGCATGGTTCCTCCTGAGATTTTTCCGGAAGGGCTGTAGATGAAGCGAGCACGTTGAGACTCCTCATCAGTCCAGTAGGGGGCGGGCATCGCCACAGAATACAACAGGGGATACTCACTGCTCATGTAAACGCTCACAACAACTGCTTTATACATTAATGTCCCTCGCGTCTTAGGTTACTCTCTGATTCTGTCCATGACTTCCTAAATGCATCCATCAGATCCGGCTGATCTAGCACATCAGGTAAGGTAGCTAAAACCGAGTCGCAGAACAGATCTGCTCTCTGCATTGTGACTCTGTCAAGCAAAAGAGCATCAGCCAGTTTTTGCCGGTATATTGCTAGAAATGGCAGTGAGGACAAACGTCCAACTATAGTGTCTGGCAGGAGATTCAGAAGTTCCCTCCTACGTGTATTTACTGATTTGAGTTTAACAAGGAGTTTGGGCTGTTTCTTGGACAGCAACATCTGCTGAAGTACACCAGTGGAGGCGCCTCTCTTAGTGGATGTGCTGTCCAAATCTGTTTCTCTCTCAAAGGGTGTGCCACCATGAATCGTGAGCACTTGTGTTCGTAGAGCAATGGGGGCTCCACTTTCATCAAACAGTTTTGAGAAGGCCCAACCACAGCTAAGATCTCCCTTTCTCTCCTGTGGAATTTCTTATGTAGGTTACACCCAATTCAGACAGAATCCAGAGATCAGGAGATTCAGAATCACAACGCAGAAAACAATCTCCATCCAGTAGACAAGGAAGCATTCCAGCCATCCCTGGAGAAAAGCTCCATGACGTGGGGCTCTTTGAGTTGTAAGTGGCTCTGACTGAGTTCCGTTAAACGCACACAGACGAATGTGCCTGCTGAGGACCTGTATCCCAGCCCCGGGGGGTAGGATCATTCTACAGCTCCACAGGGTCAGGGTTAAACTCACTCCAGATGGACGACCGTGAACCTTCCCTGTGTCTGGGTCTAGATGGAGATCTTTACAAGAGAGCTGTGATTGACTAAGCTTCGTCTGAATGAAGTGACTCGTCCTGTAAAAAGTTCCTTCTTCAAGAAGTCTGGAGAGTGGAGGGTCTGAAGCCTGAAGGATGGCACCCATCGCTGCCAGAACATCAGTGGCATCCATCTCAGTAATAGCCTTCCACACACCGTGTCCCAATTGGATGTTTTGCTGGACTTTGGTTCAGAGTAGGGCTGCAACTATCGATTATTTTGCAACCGATTAGTCTGTCGATTAATTTTTCGAATTATTCGATTAGTCGAAAAATCTAACTTTTTTTGCTTGTTTTTCTATTGTTTTTGGGGTAGTTGATTAATCTTGGTTAATTAATTTACCAAAAATAATAACTGTAACATCTGCCATTAATGTCAACAACATTTTTGTTCAACATATTCTTAAATAAATTTCTCAAAAATAAACGGCCTTGGTAATACCCTCCGAAACCAACAGATGGAGCAGAGTCGGTAAATAATTGGATATCGTCTGGGTGCGAAACCATGTCGTTGTAGAAAAAGGAGAGGCCGTTCTATTGTTTCAGGAAAGTTATCCACAAACTCAGTTCGTTGCAGCACAAGTCGGTCAGGGATATCCGTCCTCGAGTGCGTGGACGGAGGACGCGAGGGAGAAGGTGGGAGATGAAAGGGCTGTCTCGTGGTACGATGCGTATGGCGAACCGGGAATAGGAGCATAAGAGGGCGAGCGACCGGACCGTCAAAGAGAGAGGACCGGCCCGGACTTATGTTAAGTTGATTTATGTTTGTGTTGCTGGCTGCTGGCATTTTACTTTCGTTTTATTGTTTGTTTATTTACTAAACTTTATTTAAATGTTTGCAAGGTTCCCCCTCCTTCCTTCCCTACTTTTAAGTGTATTACAATTTAGAATTTTTATTTGCAGATCTTTTTAACAGGGCATATATAGCGGGCGTGAGCGCCGCCACAAAAATCGCAAACATGCATAAAGCGGCATCGCTGCCTGGTGCACCTGCTGTGGTTGAAATTTAAGCAAACCTGGTTATTGGTGTAGTGACGGTGGTTGGCCGGTGTGCGGACGGGTGGATATTGTGCGAGGACGTAGCTGGTGGATTTTTGCTGCTGCGTCTCTGGACAGGGAGGAATGGAGGGGTTCATTGAGGGACATGCTGCAGTGGAATGGGTGAGGGATCTGCAGACTGCGCAAGAGTTGTTGTGGCAGCCTAGGAATATCCTGTTGTGGAGTTAGGTGTCTAGGGCCCCCCCAGTAGGGACATTGGTTCCACTGGGCGACCCTAATAGCTGGGTTTCAGTCACGTGATTATGATGACGCGCGAAGGCGGGCGATTTCAGATGGAGGGCAGGAAGTAAACATGGAGAATACGTCTATGGAGGAAACCGTTGCGGAGAGTCCCTATTGTATGAATTTAGAACCAGTTTCAAGAAATAGATACAAGGAGTTAGTAAACAGATATGTTGGACGTGACCCGTTCCTCATGAAGATGGGTGAGTTTTCGGTCGAACTTGAAGATTTGCCGACAGTGGAGGCTGTTGACATCACCAACTATCTGGTCCATCAGACATCGTACTACACCAGACAGCAGATGAAGGCATATAAAAGTCTGGAGGTGCACAACTTTTTTGTCAGCGGGTGGGTCCACAACCTCGGTACAAAACGGCTCCACGATGATCATCGTTTGGTCTTCGCAAGGGTGAGTGTTTGTTCTTATATGTTTTTTTGTGTGAAGATGCTAGCAGTAACGCGCAGTGGATTGAGTATGGTATGGACAGCCCTGAAGGGTCAACATTAATTATAGGGTTATAAGACTAGGGTTATGCAGGAGTAGAACTAATTATAGGGGTTATGGTAATGGCATTTAAATCACTGAACTGGCTCTACACATCCAATACTAAGTAATAATTTCCTTTTCATGTTTTGAATGTGTACTGTGTACAGTTATGGATGCAAACATGAAGAACAAGCCAGAGGAGTGTATGAGAAGCTGATGGGTCAGGAGCATGCAGGCTTCTCCTATATGGACAGTGGTCTCTGGCTGAACCCCAAGTGGCCATACATGGGGTCCTCCCCTGATGGGATTGTCTCTTGTGACTGTCACAGAACTGGAATCTGCAAGATTAAGGTAATATTAGTCTCTGTTGTAGTAAAGTCCCTAATCTCGAGTCTGAGTCGTGTCTCAAGTCCTAAACTAAGCAAAAAGCCAGAAAATATATTTGTTAATCTATTGTTCACATGTCCTTCTCTGTGTGATTTTAGTGTCCACATTCTCACCAAGATGAAGCCAATCTGCGCTTGTGTGCTGGGGAAAAGGGCTTCTGTCTCATCAATGATGGGGATAATGTCATGCTGGACCGGACTCACGACTACTACTACCAAGTTCAGGGACAGCTTCACATTGTAGACGCTGAGTACTGTGATTTTGTTGTGTGGAACCACAATGAATTTTTGTTGAAAGGATTTTGACCGATCTTGAACTTTGGGATGATGTTATCCCTAAAGTTGAGTGCTTCTTTAGAAACAGTATACTTCTGGGACAGCATGTGTAATGAAAGGATCCAGGCACTCTTGAAAGTGGGCTGTGTGATATTGCTGTTATATCAATACTGTTGTATGAGACAAGATTACATTTTGACTATTGTTATTAGTGTGGTCTTTGAGAGTTCTGGCTGTTGTGTAATATAAATGAAAACATTAAATGCCATTGAGAAGACAGAATTATAAATGGTGGTTTATTTACAAGATTAGATTTTTCAACAATTGTTATAATAAGAACATGGTGTGCAATAACAGATTAGAATCCATTTCATTACATATAATACATATAGCCAGTATAATTGGACTAGTCACTAGCCCTAGTCACTAGTGGATAAAAGTATTACACTTGTTGAAAACATATTAACAGACTGATACATGTCGGGGCTCAGGTACTTCTACTCCCTGTCCTCTTACTTATCATGTGTCTGCCACCTCATACGCTGACAGCTGTTTTCTCCCCTTGGTAAATGCAGGTATCTGTAGTGAAGCACAGTGAAATCCCACACTATCACCAATATTGAACCCACGGTCTGCTAGGACAATATCTCCAGGTAACAGGTTTTTTAGGAGGCCACTCTCTATTGTGATCTGTTTATCGCTGACTCTCCCTCCCCAGGCACAAGATATGTAAGTGACATAGCCTTGGGGTGCAACACCAATCAGAAATTTTACAGTATGGTGATGCTTGTAGTTTGACCACGTTTGTGCTTGGGCTACTAAATTAGAGGGCTTCTCGATAAAAACTTCTAAACAGTCAACTATCACAGCAACTTTACATCCAAATCCTTGTTGAACTGTGTGTCCATTGCTTTGGCTCGAAGATCTCCCAGCTCTGTTGTGTTTTGTCTCTGAACATCCTCCATCTTCTCAATGTCATCCATTGTTAGCTCAGTCTGGCATCCGGCATCTACATAGCCTGCAACATAACAGTGGGGAGCATAATTACTTAATTCATGAATATGTATTATATGAATTGTTGTTATGTTATCTTTTTAACAACCTTTTTACAGACATGCAAGTTTTCTGGTCCAATTATACAGGTTGATTTGAGTTAATATGAATTATGTGAAGTCATCTTTTTTTACAACGTTTTTACAAACATACAAGTTTTCTTGTCAACATTTGTAACAATTAATAATTATTAATAACAATTAATAATAATGCTAGTCACCTTGATCATTTAATGTCCCATTCCCACTGATCCCCTCTGATTGTGGGTTGTTGTCAGCTGGCTGCTTCGGTTCGGAGCTTTCGGCTGTCTGTGTCAGATCCGGGCTCTCGTGTGTCTGTTGGAGATCCAACATAGCCTCTGCACATTCCGACCCTCTTTGTTGGTCTTCCTTGAGCTTCATCCTCTGCTCTCGTTTAAGAGAGGCCTCTGATTTGGGTTTAGACTTTTGGTACCCTAGGTTGACCGTCGGAGCCCAATCTACCGATTCAACGTCACCCAAAGCACTAGGGCAGCCTAAAAAGCCCCAACGAAGTCCATATTAGACTACCGGTAACTTAATAATCATTACTAAGTAAATGAGCATTATACTACCCGTCGGAGCCCAATCTACCGACTCAACATCACCCAAAGCGCTAGGGCAGCCTAAAAAGCCCCAATGAAGTCCATATTAGACTACCGGTAACTTAATAATCATTACTAAGTAAATGAGCATTTAACTACAACCTAATGCTTTATAAACACAGACACAAAAAACAGGGCCTGGCGCCCACTTACTCACAAAGAGTTTTCTGTTTCCCCTGGGAGTTCATTCCTGCCGATCGCACACTCCACTGGACTGTGCCCGGCAAACCCGACCTCACGCCCTGGCGAGGCGTAGGGTCGTACACACACGACAGCTGCTACCACTCTCAAACCGACAGTGCGTGCAGCTATCCCGCCAGGCAGGTAAGTAGGCAGAGCCAACCTTCCCTCCGGGGCCCCCCCGCGACAGGGTTAGCTCCGCCAGCCATCGAACCACCCTCCATGGGAATGGTGAAGCAGACCGTCCCCTTGGTCCCCCTGTCACAGTCCCTGGGAGCTCTAGAGCTGCCCACACTGTCTCGGTGGCTAATGCAGACGGTCCGTCTTGGTTACTCGATCCAGTTCGCCAGAGACTCTCCCAAGTTTTGGGGCATCATCTCTCCCTCTGTCTGAGGCTGGGACGCCTACATACTTCGGGTAGAGGTCACCACCCTTCTGGCAAACAGGCATCGAGTTCGTCCCTCAAACCAAGATGTCCGGTGGGTTACAACCCGCACTTCATCGTTCCCAAGAAAGACGGCGGGTTGCGCCCTGAGGTCTGCGTACCCTGAACTAAGCACCTTCACAAGCTGCTGCTCCGGATGCTCACGCAGAGGCGCGTCCTGACATCTATCAGGTGTCAGGATTGGTTCGTGGCAATCGACCTGAACTCCCTTTCGGTCTGTCCCTGTCTCCACGGTCTTCACGAAGATCGTGGAAGCCGCCCTTTCTCCCTGAGGGGAGGAAGGTGTGCGGGTACTTAACTATCTCAACGACTGGCCTATCTTGGCACACTCGTGAGATCTGTTATGTATACAAGGGACCTGGTGCTCCGGCACCCAGATCGATTGGGACTCCAGGTCAACCGAGGAAAGGACTAGCTCTCCCTAGGGCAGAGCACCCTCTTTCTCGGTAGGGAACTCAACTCTGTCACCATGTCGGCGCAACTGTCCGCAGTACGCCCAGCC
This sequence comes from Triplophysa siluroides, assembly GCA_006030095.1. Classification (NCBI taxonomy): domain Eukaryota; kingdom Metazoa; phylum Chordata; class Actinopteri; order Cypriniformes; family Nemacheilidae; genus Triplophysa; species Triplophysa siluroides. The sequence goes on from VCII01000283.1 coordinate 67,329, forward strand.
GGTGTTGAACTGCCTGGAACATTTCAGGCAGACAGCGATCCCCCTGAAACAATTCAGAGGCTCCTGGGCATGGCGTCCTCGTCGGGTGAGACCCCTCGGGTTGATGCACATGAGACCGCTCCAACACTGGCTTCAGAGTCGAGTCCGAGAGCGTGGCACACCGGCAGCAGGCGCATGGTGATGACGCCCTGCGGCCGACGCACCAAAACCCCTGGTCTTCCATGACTTTTCGACGGACTAAGTCCCTCAGGGCAGGTTACGAGGCAAGTCGTGGTGACGACGGACGCCTCCCTGCGGGGGTGCGGTGCAGTGTGTAACGGGCACGCAGGCGGGGCGTTGGGCGAACCCCCACCTGCGCTGGCATATCAATTGCCAAGAGTTGTGGGCGGTGCTACTTGCACTGAGCAGGCTGCGGCTTCTCGTGCGGACAAGCACGTGCTGGTCCGAGGACGGCACTACAGCTGTAGCGTACATCAGATCTTAGGGTGGCGTTCGCTCACAGCAGCTAACACAACTTGCTCGACGCCTCCTCCGGTGGAGTCAACAGGTGACCCGTTCCCTGTGGGCCACACTCACCCCGGGCAAACTGAACTAGACAGCCTACGCGCTCTCTTGTCAGTTTATGCCTCGTAGAGAGTGGCGACTCCACCCCCGCGCAGGCCGCTTGGTACTCCCTGTCCGAGGCCCTCGGCACGGATATCCTTGCGCACAGCTGACCGCGGGACGGGCGGAAGCACACCTTCCCCCCCCAGGAGCCTCCTTGCACAGACACTGTGCAAGGCCAGGGAAGAGGAGCACCAAGTGTTATTGGTTACACCGCTCTGGTCTAACCGCACTTGGCTTCAGAGCTGATGCTCTGGACAGCGACTCCCCATGACCCATTCCCCTGACAGAGGACCTCTCTCTCAGGGGAAGGACACGTTCTGGCATCCCAGATCAGACCTCTGGAACACCATGTCTGGTCTCTAGACGGACGAGAAGATCCTGAGATGGCTACTCCCCCTCTATGGCGAGACCATCACAGGCTAGGGCCCCATCTACTAGGCGGTTACACGCCTCTAGACGGCGCCTCTTCTCGTCCTGGTGTCTCTCTCAATGAGAAAGACCCACTGAGGTGCTCGATCAGGATTGTGTTTTCCTTCTTACGAGACTGGAGACTAACATCTCCCCTCCACACTGAATGTGTATGTAGTCGCTATTGCCACTCATCACGACTCAGTCAGTGGAAAGTTTCTAGGGCAACACGACCTGGTCACCAGGTTCCTAAGGGGCGCGAGAGGGCGGAAATCCGCCTCATCTCCGCTCCATACCCTCTTGGGACCCTAAGTGGTCCTGGGGAGCCTTCCTCACTGAGTAAGACGGTCCTCCTGACGGCGCTCACTTCCTTCAAGAGGGTAGGGGACCACCGGAGCATCCTCCGTGTCCCCGGATTGCCTTGAATTCGGCCCTGGGAAATCTCACGTTATCTTGAGACCAGGCCCGGATGCGTGCCCAAGAAGTTCCCACTACTCCCTCTGGGGCCAAGTGGTGAACTTGCAGGCGCTCCCCATAGGGGAGGAAGACCCAACCCGATCAGTGTTGTGTCCAGGACGTGCTGGACCCACGCAGAGCTCTGAAGCTCTGACCAGCTCCGTGTCTGTTGGAGGACAGCAGAAGGGGAAGGCTGTCTCCAAACAGAGGCTGGCGCACTGGGTCGTGGACACCGTTACGACGGCATTCCGATCTCAGAATCCCCCATGCCCATTGGCAGGTTTAGCCACCTTCTGGGCACTGGCAGAAGCGCCTCTCTAGCAGACATCTGTAGAGCTGCGGGTTGGGCTACGCCCAAACACCTTCGCAGGGTTAACAACCTTCACGTAAACCCGGTGTCAGCCACGTCCTGCGTGGCGACATGTAGGACTGGCATCCGGGGGGCGTATGCCTGCGAAAGCACCTTTCCACCCTCTAACAGGTTGGGTCAGTGTGCTATCTACCTTTTCTTCTTACCCAAACACATGGCTAAGAAACTGGTACCTCACCAACCTCCCTTCTTACCCAGACACTGGTTAAGAATAGGCATTCCATCCATCACTAAGCAAGCACCCCCTGGGGGCTGGCTGGGCAGAGCAGCCTTCCCCCTTAGGCCGGGATACCATGTGAGCTATCCCAGATAGCTCTAACCGGACCTAGTGCTACCGACGTCTGTAACACCCCCTCCGTGGGCTTTCCGTCTGATGTATCCTCATGAGAATGGTTCCCACTCCTGGTAACCCATGAGCTTCCCCAGGTGGACCTCCACCTCGCGGTTAACTACCCAGTCCGCACGTTCCATGCGTTCTCCTCCAAGGACGAGACCCATACCTATATCCACCATATTCCTCCCCACGGGTAGGAGGTGGCCTCTGCAGCGCATCCCTATTAAGAGTTGCGCTCACCCCGTGTAAACCCGAGCCGGACGGCCTCTCGCCAGTAGAGAGCTAAGGCCCCGTCCGTGAAAGGTTACTGGTCAGGGCTGTACCCATCTTTCTCCAAGAATACTCTGGAACCCCCCGACCACCACACCGGAAGGTTACAGTTTCGCGAAAGCATCGAGCTGACACGCCCAGGCCTGTTACCGTCGCTTCACTAGAGATTGTGACGCGATACAGCGTTGTGGCGTTTTCCATAGGCAACCCCATCTGTCGTTCTCGACACAACGTCGAGAGACCGACAGAAAGGGAACGTCTTGGTTACGTATGTAACCTCGGTTCCCTGATGGAGGGAACGAGACGTTGTGTCCCTTATGCCACTAACACGTATCGTATTCTGCTGTAGTCGTGAGAGGCTCTCAGGCTCTTCAGAACAAAAGGTAAGTGAATGCTGCACGCCGGCTTCCTTTTATACCGGACATCCGGGGGCGGAGACCGGCATGCAAATTTCATTCGTCAAATTTCATTGGCCTTTTCTATAGTAGTCAGAGTTGATTGGTTCTCAAGGGCGAACCCCATCTGTCGTTCTCGACACAACCTCTCGTTCCCTCCATCAGGGAACCGAGGTTACATACGTAACCGAGACGTTCTCTTCAGACAGTTTGAGATCAGTGTGTGCTGTGTTTTGGGAGGTTATGGTTTGCGGGGTGGATATATGAGGCTAGTATTGTCATTTTCTTCTGGCTTTTGGCCTGCACAAGTTTTTTTAAGAGCACAACATGACACCAATGGAAAAATATGGATTTTGTTTGAATTTGAGATATTCATAAAAAGTAAATACGTTGCCCGCCCTCGTCTCACGATCCCAATGATCCAAATCACAATTAAACATCTAAAATGACCTTCACTTGTTTAAGTTTTCTGAGAGCTGCACCTGTCCTAATAAAAACTGGATGCGTGTCCCACCGAAGCCGAACATAATGTGAAACACTTTGCTGAATAATACCAAACATGTTTTTTTGCATTTCTTCTATTTATTAAGCCATTTTTTCACTATTGCACAAAATGAATAGACAAAATGTGCTTTTTATAATGTGTCTTGCTTTTCATTAAAATACAATACAACTTAATATAAAATTGAGCAAAACCAAGTACATTAGAACAAAAATGGAGCCCTCTCCCTTCATGAATAGCCTATATAAATTAGGCCTATAACTGACTGCTAAAAGAATGTAATGTAAGTTACTCTGTACCCCTACAACAAAACAGTTCATTTAAAAGAGTCATTCCACATTAGGCCTATAAGCTAAAAATACGAATAAACCAAAACTGGCTACATTGCAAAATGATTTAAAGAAAAAACATCAAGGCAAGCAATTCTGACTGATGCTGACTGACAACCACATCAGTTCACGTCTCTCCTCCAAACTCCGCCCACAACAGCTGACTGTTCCCTCAGAAGGTGCGCTATTGGTCGGGACCCAGATAGCAGACCAACACTGAATCAACATCAAATCAAGGTTGATGCATCAACCAAATTATCATTGAATCAATGTTGAAATTGTATCATTGATTTTTAATCATGTTTGCACCCTAGAATAACGTTATTTCAATGAAAAACAGATCAAGATGGGCATAAAATCAATACTAGTTCAATTTCATTTCAATCACTCTTTTATTATTGAATTATGATTGAAAAAATATTAAATCAATCTTACTTTATTTACTCCAGTAAATCATGGACAGTATGTTGTATATTCATTAAATATGAGAGGAAGTTGGCAGAGGTAGACAGTACTGAAGTATTTACTTAAAAAGTGTACTTGAGTATCTGCACTTTAATGATATTTTTTCCTGCAAACTTGATACTAACTTCACTACATTTGAAAGACAAATATCATACTTTTTACTGAACTACATTTCTATCAAGGTCTCCAAGTCAAAGGTAATTACTTTGAGGCATCTTAGAAAGTCAGCATATAATTAGGAATGATGAAGGACTTCGGCACTACTCGTAAAAAGTGTTGTACATATCAAATTTATACAGAAATTGCAATTCATGCCTGACATAACATATTTTAACTAAAAAGTCACAAACTCCAAAAACAACAACCTTGAAATTACACATATTTATGTATATTAATATTAAAATATTTTCCTGTGACCAAAATAGATTCTTAGATTTATACTGTATGTATCTAGGTTGCCATAAACCACAACAAAATGTAAGCATATAGAACTTACCAACATGGTAAAGAAAAAAACATACTAATACAGACTGCAACCACAGTACTTTGTTTCAGTAAACCCAAACAAAATGAACTCAGGGGTTTTCATTTTCGAGCAATGCCCCCAAGCCGTTCAGGGGCATAGCGGAGCCATTTTTGGACGGTCACAGTAAACGTGTATTCAGAGGCCTCGTTTTTCTCTGCCCTTATTTGCTGTTGTAGCGCATCTGAAAAAAAACACACAGTAATTTACAACTACACAATATTTAAAACCTTTTGACAGATGGTAGTGTTACATGTACAAAAAATAATTGCAACTTAAAATTTGATCATGTTTATTTTAAAGTTAAACTGATATTAAGAAGTAAAAAAATCTGATTTCGCTATATCGGCCAGTATTCAGTATCCGTTCAAGTTTTGACACGCATTTTCAATGATCAGTCAAATTTGGTGATCAAATACTTAATCAAAAATCAAATCTAATTAATTGATTCCATAAAAATAAAAAAATTCTAATAAAAAAATGAAATGTTTTTTAACTTTATATTGGACTTAAAAATGTGTCCAAAATTAGTCTTTGACGAATAAGCTGAGTTTATTAGCCGTCTACCGCTCTCACTTCCACATGTTTGTACTGACGAAAGTGCTGTTTGTTTCCGAAAGTCACATTTTTAAATAATCAATTATTTTGTTTTGTACAGTACCATACAAAAGTCTTTGGCACGTTATCATATTTTCACCCCCACAAAATGTTTTAAGCCAGTAATTTATATTTTGGTGAAGTGTGTCTGTAGAAAAATGTAAGTTTACATATCTGAGCATCCCTTTTGTCATTATTTGTGATAATCCAGTGAGTTTTTTTTTTTATGTACACAGAGTTTGACAACAATAGATATGCTCCACACAGAGATGTGGTCTTGTCATCATCTAGTCTGTTACAACTATAGATCTAAATTCTTTATTACTGCTGGACGCTGATCTTTTTACTTTGACAAAAGTACCCTGTAGAGATCATTAATCAATCATCATTTCAATCCACCAGATTTTGAGATCTAATAATACTCAGGAGACATGTTAATGGCCAAAACTGAAATCAAACACAGTAACTTACCAAACATGCACATCTTGAGTCTGATGTCTTTGAAAGCAGTTTTTTGTTTCTGCTCATCTTTGACTTTTTTACCAGCCCAGTTCATCTGAGGGGCAGGCTCATTGAATAAAGTACAGGCCAGCATTCTTCTGATACGCGCCTCAACTGATGCTCCTCCCACAATAGCAAAACGACCAACCTAAACACATATTTGGACAGAATTTGGAAATGTTACAAAAAATGCCATGTGGCTACACAGAAACATATTTCTGCTAGACAAAAGGCTAGTAATTGTGTGTTGAATGAAAAATATGCTTTTGAGAAAAAATGTAAGACGATTAACATTACCATAACACGTCTGGCATCTTCACTCTGAAGAATCCGCTCAGCCTCTTCAAACTCTGGCATGCTTTCCAATGGGAGTGACAGAGGTAACGCAGGAGTGATTGGTAGCTGCCGTCTCATGAAACCCTGGACCTCTAGACGAAGTTCTTTTAACTTCGGACACTAGTTCAGCCAGCGTCTCAGTCAGCTTAGAATATGCTATGTCTTGAAAAGCAAAGCAATACAAAAAAACAAACAATATGAAAGCAAAAGCAATATTAAAAAAACAGAACAATATGCCAACAACTATCAACTCCTGTCCTCAAACCCATCCCAGAATGTTTTAGATGTCTCCCTATTTAAAACAATGACAATTATATCAGATTCAGCTTTAATTTAAGAAGAGCGCTTCATACACGTATACTGTTCATGTGAGTCAAATTTATCAGAAACTGGTCCAGCTGATTCATCAGCATCCAAACCAGAAGAATCACCAACAACTCAGTGTTCAACATCTTGATTCTGTTTGATAGTCTCCTGAAACTTTAGCAAAATGTCAGACTCTATGTCATGCTTGTGCTATTTTCCTCAAATGACGCCTCTTGGACCAACGAGAGGACATTGTTCAGCAAATGGTGTGAGTTGGTGGACTTACAAACAGACCTTGTTTCTGGAGCTTTGTAGAGTAAATCAGCTTTGGTTTACAGAGCTGCTGGACACTGTAAGAGAAAAAAGGTTAATTAGTACATGTTCAAAAATAATAATAGTAATAACAACATCAGCATAATAAATCATTTACAGTTAGAAAAATGGCAATGGTTTTATACAGCTTTTAGAAACCACACAGATATATTAATTTCATTTTTCAATAACCTGATAAATAAAAAAATCCTAATAATAAAAGATCAAAACCGATGGTTAAGAATCTGTGTCTGATATAAGATTTTTTAATTGGGTAGTTGACGAATCAATGTGTCCTATGGCAAAATGGCAAAAAAAATCTCTAACAATGAAAATATAACTTTGACATGTTATTTGTAATTCTAAGAATGAAGATACATTTTCTCATCTTATTTGTATATTATTATTAACTTTTTTAATCAAACAGGCTACATAAATGCATTGTCTTTTTTTTAAACGATACTCATTTAATTAGTAAAATATGAATTAAGGGCAATTAAGTGCCATGATGTACAAGCCAAGGCATATGAATCATTTTCATGACAACAGTAACAAACAGGGTAGCTAGAACATCTCCCTCTCTCCATGTCTTTAAGGAGTGACTAAAGCATAAGCCAATGGGGTTTGTGGGCTTTAACGGAGCATATGGTTGGTTGAATGTACTGAACAAATAAAGCCTTCCATGCATGAAACGGCTTTTGAGAATTTCCAATGCAAAGGCCCTTATGAAAATTTATAAAGTAGAGGTGTACCATGTCTTTGGCGAACTGACTGGCATTTATCATGCTTAAACGATTACGTTTCTGTCGTAAAAACATGGTAAATTTGTTTTTTGTCATGGCCGCATCAAAGAGTATAGAATACCAAACTCAATAGAACATTCCATTGCAACACTTTCACCCAGTAGCTGCCCTGCATTTCCGCCATTTTGGAGTGAAAGCGACTCGGCAGTCCAATAGCCTTTTGCTGCTGTGATGGCAATATCAGCCATTACAGCAGTAAGGGATAATGTACAGGCAGCCAGCTGCTATCACGAAATAAGCCGTCGGGGCTTATTTCTGCAATACCATTATCCATTACTTATTAATACCAACAAATTAAAGACATGCTTCAGAAAAACTGGCATTGTTGAACAATCAATGGGTAGTTCATGAATAAATTGTGTCCTACGGTGTGACATATCAAAATGTAGGAAACAAACTGTTAATATTATTAATATGTATGTTTATAATATAAAACACGTATAAGAAATATTGTTCTTCATTGTTTTTTCCTACATTTTTGCTGTCAACCCAGACAAATTTGCTAATTATTATGGAAAAAGCTAATGGTTCATTGTATTTTAATTGAAACCATTAGAATTGGGTTTCTATTGTTTTTCAGCAATGCATCCTTTCTAAAAAAGACAATAGAAACCATCACAGAAATTCTAATGGTTACCATTATGAACCATTAGCCCTTTCCATTAAAACCATTATAAAATTGATTTTGTATGTGTGTTTTTGGATTTAACATTAATACCATTGAATCCATTAAATTATTATTTTTCAGCATGGTCCTATAAGATCATAATGTTTGTAGTGTTTGATGGAGTGTAATTCATACAATATAAATTAAAGACCTATTGGAGTAATATTAACTAATAATAGTAATAAATGTGTAAAGTTGCATACAATAAAAATAAAGTAGGGCAAATTGTTGGATTCCAGAACTGATAACTTAAAACACATATAAGACAATACAACATTTACTGTATGTCTCGTAAAATTGACTGATGACTTAATTTGAGAATGTTTCTTTTGCGCTATTCTGTATGTCTGTGCTATTGTCCAGCTGGCATTTTCCAAAATGACGGCCTGGCTATCGAAGCGCACTAAAGGCACCAGAGTTTCGCCTCCCAGTATTCTATATTCTTTGACCTTGGGGTGCGCATTATTTTATAAGAATTCAACGGCCCATCGTCAATTATTTCTTAAGGTTACTTATCATTAAGAACCATTTTCCTCAAAACACCTACCGTGAAATGATGTGTTCTGTGTAGGCTCAAACAAGGTAGGCTTTTTCGTCCAGTTCACGGACTCTGCCTCGACAAATACGGTAAAATGGAGGTAATATCTTGTTCCTTTTTCAGGTAAAAGTAACCGGGGACGTTTAAACCGAGCATTTAGGGACAAACAACTTATACATTTCTTAAGCCTCAGAAAGTTACAGTAAACCACGCAAACAGCAAGTACCGCAACATTATTGTAACACGTAATATCTTTAGTAACAGAAACAAATAAAATATATTAAACTTAAAAGTGGATTTTGTACTTGCCTCTAAAAAAGACCCGCTGTCCCTGCGCTGCTCCTCAGGCTTTCGCGCTCAAAGTCTGCTTTTTCGCGATTTGATTTGTTTGACCATTGGCAGCAACCAGCTTGAAGGTTTATTACCGCCACCTACAGGACTGCATTATCACGCATTCGACAGGAAGGGGATACAAATCTAAATTGTCTCTATTAAAGTTGTATTTTTGACAATTATAGTAAACTATTTAAAATATTTTAAAATAAAATAAAATAGTTATTTTATTTATAATTCAGAACAATGGAATATGTGAAATCCACACAATTGTGTCCATTTATAGTTGTCCATATACTCGTAAGTAAATTACACAGGTGCTCTGATAAAGGGTAAAACAATATTTATTTTGTATCTACAGTTGGCACATTTGCTTTGGCAGAACTTATGCTGTCAGTTTTTGTCAGCATATTGATTTGCATTAAAGTGTTTAAGACCCGGGGAAATTAAGCTGACCAAAAATCAACTTTGATTCAATGTTTATCTTTTGAACATTGATTAAATAATTAGTTATAGACATTGATTCAACGTTTTCCTTTTTTCAATAAATATAAATCGACAAATTATCAACATTGATTCAACAATATTTAGCATTGAATATTCAACCTCAACCAAAATGATCATTCTGGAGAAATTTCAACTTTTAATCAATATCATCTTGCTATCTGGGGCACAGGACACACTTTGACAAGTGGTTTAGTACAGGGAACTGTGTGCGCGCGACCACTGTATGATGTCAAAGACCAGTGTTGGGTGTAACGAGTTACTAAGTAATTAGTTACTGTAATTTAATTACTTTCCCCTTGAAAAAGTAGAGTAAGGGGTTACTCTTATTTTTCCTGTAATTAAACTAAATACTTTGTGTAATATATGTGTGTGCAATAGTGGATAATAATAATTTGTCGCTACCCGATTCGTCCCGGAAACACGATTTGTTCCGCGCATGCGTGAAAGTGCGTCTACTTCCGGTCGAAACAATTTACGGCAGTTTCAATAAAAAAAGTTGTTTGTCCATACCGGAAATATGCTTTTTTATAAAAAAAAAAGAGCAATTAACATCAAAAGACATTAAACACATTACAACATTGAAACGTAGGAGGGATACACAAAGAATCCTGTAAAGAGTGAAAAATAGTTTTTCTCTATTAATCTTCATGTTGCTTTTTTTATTATATTTTTGGATTCCAACAAAATACAATATGACAAAATGTTAGAAATTGATTTTTATATATTAAAATCCTTCTTTATTTATTGAAAAACTAAAATATAGTATATTATTAAATTAATATTTGTATTATTTATTCTCTTCTTAAAATCTTTTTTTTTGGCAAGGTTAATATGTGGAACAAATTGTTACCCTTATTAAATAATTGAAAACCCTTACCTGTTTACCCTTGACGAACAGAATTTTCAGAATTCATCCAATTTATTTATTAATTTGTTACTTATATTCTTAAGTCATTCATTCAATCTCAACCCCTCCCTGCCTCTCTCAGTCACACACTCAACATCTATTCATCTGCTGCTTAATTGCTGATTGAGGAACATGGCATTGACCTTACTTTTCTAATATTTTAACAAATGTCTGCATTTAAGAAACACACAGAAAAAGTTATATATGTATTTATTACATTTATTTATACATTTGGTTATTCCAAACAACCAGGCTCAGAGACTTGATCCCCAGGAGGTTCTTGGCAGCATTTTCTTGATCAACCCTGTTCATCTTCAAGGCTCCGTCACCTCCCGATGGAATAAGTGTCTGTGATTCTGCACCCAGATCATTTTAACCACAACACTATAAGGTCTCATTAGCCAGTAACTTGTATAGTTTATTTGCTTCTGCAAATGTGGATGGTATGGGAATGTCTCTTCTCTCCAGACATGTTGTGAATTTCTCCACCAACATGAGGTAAGCTGCCAGAGACCCATCTGGAGACGATGGGAAGCTTGTATCTCGAAGAATGGCCCCAGATATTGTTCTGAATGCTTCATTTGCAACCAACAGTGGTTCATCTGCAGCACACACAAATTGTTCTGCATATTGGAGAAGGTCATCATCCAACCTGCAAAGCATATCAGCAAAACCTACAACGAAGAGAAAATTTGTTTAGAAATAGACTACCAGTTTGCATCCAATCATTTTAAAGGAAAAACCTCCAACAACCATTTCCCCCTTTACACTTTTTTGTGTGGTAATACAAGTAAATACATTTGTTACTTTGTATTTTGTCCTACTATGGGAGACGATAGTGACCCGAAATGACTTGGATACTGTAATACAATTCAAAGTAGGGAAGGAAGGAGACGGGAACCGGCAAACATTCAAACGTTTAATAAAATAACAACAAAGCTAATAAAGCCCGCAGCCCCTCACGGACGACTGCCGGCGACACACACAAACCACAACAGGTTTGCAGGCTCTGGCGGGCGGTGGTGACTCCCCCGCTCCCGCTGGGACGCTAGCCACCCCACCTCGACCCAGGAGTGCGGCAGCAAAGATCGCCGTCCCACCGAAGCTTTGGCGGCCAGCGGTGGCTCCTCCTCTTCTCCAGAACTACCGCTTGGACGTCTTTCGTCCGCGCTGCCCGAACTCTCCGGCACCGCGAGGCCACTCGGCGGCGAGGACTCTCCGACAGCATGTCTCTCCTTTCTCCCGGGTTTCGGCACCGCTGTAACACAATTCAAAGAAAAGTGTAATGTAAAAAAATTATAAAAATGTATTTATTATATTGCAGTTTTTCGACTGCCCATGCACCACCATTATATCCCATGCCCATGCTTGCGAATATCATGAGTGTTCCATAGTCTTTGTTCTAAGGTCAGATCTCTCTGAAGAAGGGGAGTGTGTGTGTGTGTGTGTGTGTTGCAGACAATTTCTGTTAGACACCATCCATTGGTTACTTAATTTGTTTACTGCAAATCACACACATTTTTGAGTCTGTTGAGTAAAATTATTTAACTTACATATGTACAGGATTGTCCAAATCGAGGATGCCTGATTCCATCATAGTCTAAAATAAATATACATATTGCTGCCATCTTTTTGGTAATTATAATAAATCAACATTTGTTGGACAAAATGAGCATATTCAAGCAAATGAAATCCTTACCTCAAATTTAACCTGCCATTTTTAAATCCATGTTTTCTTCAACATGCTCTTGAAGAATTTAGCTCTCTAAAAATATGTAATAAAAGCAATGGACAAATCCCTGTAAACATTTATACAACACTTCTACCTGGTTGCACAGACAAGGCTTAAAGGGGTGATATGACACGGCTAAATCGAATATTCTGGTTTGTTTTAGATGTAATGTAATGATACACGATTTAAGGTTAAAAAACGCTGTATTTCCAGATTACATTATAGACTTAGAATCTCCACCACATACCCTGAGGACAGAATCTCAGCCTTTAGATGATGTGTTGTCTGAGTATGTTTCAGTATTATTTTTGTTCTGTTGTTACCTGGCTAAAATGACTGCGATGTTAACACTGTTTTATTTTCCAGATTACATTATAGTCTTAGAATCTCCACCACATACCCTGAGGACAGAATCTCAGCCTCTGGATGATGTGTTGTCTGAGCTACTGAGTATGTTTCAGTATTATTTTTGTTCTGTTGTTACCTGGCTAAAATGACTGCGATGTTAACACTGTTTTATTTTCCAGATTACATTATAGACTTAGAATCTCCACCACATAACCTGAGGACAGAATCTCAGCCTTTAGATGATGTGTTGTCTGAGTATGTTTCAGTATTATTTTTGTTCTGTTGTTACCTGGCTAAAATGACTGCGATGTTAACACTGTTTTATTTTCCAGATTACATTATAGTCTTAGAATCTCCACCACATACCTGAGGACAGAATCTCAGCCTTTGGATGATGTGTTGTCTGAGCTACTGAGTATGTTTCAGTATTATTTTTGTTCTGTTGTTACCTGGCTAAAATGACTGCGATGTTAACACTGTTTTATTTTCCAGATTACATTATAGATTTAGAATCTCCACCACATAACCTGAGGACAGAATCTCAGCCTTTAGATGATGTGTTGTCTGAGTATGTTTCAGTATTATTTTTGTTCTGTTGTTACCTGGCTAAAATGACTGCGATGTTAACACTGTTTTATTTTCCAGATTACATTATAGATTCGGAATCTCCACCACATACCCTGAGGACAGAATCTCAGCCTTTAGATGATGTGTTGTCTGAGTATGTTTCAGTATTATTTTTGTTCTGTTGTTACCTGGCTAAAATGACTGCGATGTTAACACTGTTTTATTTTCCAGATTACATTATAGTCTTAGAATCTCCACCACATACCCTGAGGACAGAATCTCAGCCTCTGGATGATGTGTTGTCTGAGCTACTGAGTATGTTTCAGTATTATTTTTGTTCTGTTGTTACCTGGCTAAAATGACTGCGATGTTAACACTGTTTTATTTTCCAGATGAAACGTCTCGGGTTACGTCTGTAACCCTTGTTCCCTGAGAAGGGAACGAGACACTGCGTCGCCATGGCAACGCTTTGGGGAACGCCTCAGCGTGACCAGCTCTGAGCACGTGTGTCAACATCGTCCAGTAGTGAAACGATACGTCATAGATGACGTATGGACCAGGAGGTATAAAACGACATCCGAAACAGTCAACTTCAGCTCGAAAAACTTCGAAGCAAGAGGCTAACAGGGATGTAGGGAGTATGGCAAGGTGACGCAGTGTCTCGTTCCCTTCTCAGGGAACAAGGGTTACAGACGTAACCCGAGACGTTCCCTTTCGAGGGAACTCGCACTGCGTCGCCATGGCAACTTTTTTGGTAACGAAATACCCAAACCGCCATACGCCCAAATGCCTGTATGTGTGTACAAAAATGTCACATGGAAGACACAAGCACCTGGGCTCCCGGGGTGAGATTCATGTCCAAACTATAGAATCTCACGAATGTGAGCGGTGAGGACCAGCCTGCCACATCACACACGTCCCGCATAGACGCCCCCGACCTTAAGGCTACGGAGGCCGCCATACCCCTAGTAGAATGAGCTCTGACATCCAAAGGCGATGGTCTGCCAGAGGCCTCATAGGCCAGAGAGATAGTCTCAACTATCCATCTGCTAATGGTTTGCTTGGTTGCCGAAAGACCTTTCTTCGGTGAACCAAAACATACGAAGAGCTGCTGCGCTTTCCTCCAAGCCGCAGTTCTGTGTACATACGAGTCCAGTGCTCGCACTGGACACGACAAATTTAACCTTTCCTGGTCCTGGCTCCTGAAAGGTGGAGGACAGAATGCTTGCAAGGTAATGGGTCTCGGTACATTATCCATAACCTTAGGCACGTATCCTGCCCGGGGGAAAAGGAACGCCTTAACCAAACCAGGAGCAAATTCAAGGCACGTAGGGGAAACCGACAAGGCCTGAAGATCTCCCACTCTCTTGAGGGAAGTAATAGCCATCAGGAAGACTGTCTTAAGAGTGAGGAACTTAAGAGCGACTGAATCAATCGGTTCAAAGGGAGGAGCTGACAGACCCTCGAGAACTGTAGCCAAGTCCCAGGTAGGTACCCTAGTGTGGCTCACAGGCCTCAACCTGCGAGCACCACGAAGAAACTGTAGAACCAAGGGGTCTCTACCAACAGGTATGCCCCCTAGCCGAACATGAAAGGCAGAAATGGCTGCCATATACACCTTTAAAGTAGATGGGGATAAGTCCGCAGCAAAGCGATCTTGTAGGAACTCAAGCACTGTTGAAACCGGGCAGTTTACAGGGTCCATGTGGTGAGCTGAACACCAAGTAGTGAAGACTCCCCACTTTAAGGCATAAAGCTTCCTTGTAGAAGGAGCTCTGGAATTAAGTATGGTCTCCACAGCCTCGGCTGAGAGACCAGTGTCTAAGAGGCTAGCCCTCTCAGAGGCCAAACCCATAGTTTCCATAACTCCGGGCGTGGGGGATGTATCTGACCCTCCGCTTGAGAAAGGAGGTCCCTCCTCAAAGGAATCTCCCATGGAGAGTTCTCCAACAGGTCTATGATGTCTGAGAACCATACTCGGGCCGGCCAGAATGGGGCTACCAACAGTAGGCGAACTCCGTCCCTGCACACCCTTTCCAGAACTCCCGGAAGTAGAGCGTTCGGGGGAAAAGCGTACAGGTGAAGCCTCGGCCACACCTGTGCCATGGCATCCAGCCCTAAAGGGGCTGGATGTGACAGGGAAAACCAGAGCCGACAGTGTGTTTTCCTGAGTTGCAAAGAGGTCTAACTCTGCCTGGCCGAACCTCATCCAGATCTGATCCACCACCTCTGGGTGGAGTCTCCATTCCCCGGGCCTCAGCCCCTGTCTCGACAGGATGTCTGCTCCTCGGTTCAGGTGACCGGGGATATAGACTGCCCTCAGCGAGAGCAGCTTCCCCTGAGACCACAGGAGGATCTGACGTGCCAACTTGTATAGTTGACGTGACCGTAGACCCCCCTGGTGATTTATATACGAGACCACAGATGTGTTGTCTGTCCTGACAAGCACATGTCGGCCTCTGAGCTGTGGGAGAAAGTGTTCCAACGCCAGGAACACTGCCATCATCTCTAGGCAATTTATGTGCCAAGATAGAAAATGGCTCCCCCATCGGTTTTGGCCCCATTGGCCTTCCATAACAGCTCCCCAACCTGTGAGTGAAGCATCGGTTGTCAGTGCAACGCGCCGACAACTGCTTCCCAACACTGGTGTGTTCCACATTCTCAGTGTGTGCAGGCATCTGCGTGTCACCTTGAAAATGCGCAACGGGTTGCCCCTCGGGGAAAACCCTCTGGTTTTGAGCCACCACTGTAGAGGTCTCATATACAGCAGGCCGACCGGAATTATGTTGGACGCAGCTGCCATGAGTCCCAACCTCTGAAAAAGTTTTACAGTCAGTGACTGGCCTAGCTTTATTCTGCAAATGGCTGACAGGATCGTAAAAATACGAGCAGGCGCGAGCCGCGCCTGCATCGCAATGGATTCCCATATTACTCCTAAAAAAGTGGTTCTCTGTACTGGAGAAAGCACACTTTTCTAGGTATTCAGCCTCAGCCCTAGTTCCTCCATATGTGCGAGAACAACATCTCGATGTTGAACCGCCAGATGTTCCGATTTTGCTTGAATGAGCCAATCGTTTATGTAATTTAACATGCGAATGCCCTTCATGCGCAACGGAGATAGGGCTGCATCCACGCACTTCGTGAACGTGCAGAGACAGAGCCAAGCCGAACGGGAGAACCCGATATTGAGGAACCAATAGGGCTCGGCAAACCTCGATTGGCCGAGCCGGCTGAACCCTTCGGAGGCACTGAGAAGGAACGGGCACCGTATAATGAGGTGCCATCGCACGCTCCCCAGGGGGAAATGCTGACCTGATGTCAGGACCTTTTCTCATTTTCCCCTTTCCTCGCCTGAATGACTGCCCTCAGGTCAGTCCGAGGTTTGCAAGGCTGCGGATGATAATGCCTTCCTGAACCCTCATCCTTCTGGGGTGGGGCTCGAGAAGCAACACTCTGCCTCTGACGCTCACGATAGCTAGTGGACGCCTGTGGCTGTTCCTGCCCAGCCGCCCCGGGAGTTTGTCCGCGGCGGGGGAGATAAAGTTTAAACGCCGCAGCCTGTTTCTTAGTCTCCTCGAACCTCTCAACAACAGTGTCTACAGCGTTGCCAAAAAGACCCATAGGGGACAATG
Organism: Triplophysa siluroides; assembly: GCA_006030095.1. Classification (NCBI taxonomy): domain Eukaryota; kingdom Metazoa; phylum Chordata; class Actinopteri; order Cypriniformes; family Nemacheilidae; genus Triplophysa; species Triplophysa siluroides. The sequence continues at coordinate 84,073 of VCII01000283.1, forward strand.
GGGCGTCCAGAAGAAATGACTTGTCACATGGTTTCATGTCTGACAGGTTCAACCATAAATGCCTCTCAGTAGCTACCATAGCGCCCATTGAGCGGCCCAAAGAACGGGCCGCCTCGCGAGTAGCATGGAGAGAAACATCTATAGCATGACGGACGGGTTGTAAAACATCCGCCGCCACCAGCCCCGTGTCTACCAATTCACGTAGCGCATCAGCCTGATACGCCTGAAGTAGTGCCACAGAGTGTAAACATGCTCCGGACTGCCCCGCTGCCGCATATGCCTTGCCGACCAAAGTCGATGTCACCCTGCATGGCTTTGATGGCAAGGTAGGGGCTTTTAGGGACGAAGCCGCGGATGGAGACAGATAGCTCGCAAGCGTCTGATCTATTCTCGGCACCGCCCCGTAACCTTGTTCTTTATAGCCCTGAACATTAGAGTAAATGCAGGTCTGTGGCGTAAAAACTCGTGCTGTATAAGGACGCTGCCACGACCTACACACCTCTTGATGTAGGTCAGTAAAGAAAGGGAGTTTGCGTCGTGAGGGCTGTGTGCTATGCTTAAGACATCGCTCGTCCATTTTACTCTCAGGACGAGCGTTAGGTTTATCTTGCGGCCAGTCTATTGTCAATTGAGCTACCGCCCCTGTCATAACTTCCACCAGATCGGCGTGTACCGATGCAGCAAGAGGGGGGACATAATCTAACTCTCCTGCTTCGATACTAGTATTATCTACATCCTCAGATGCAGAACATTGCCGAACCGGACTCCCTCTCTGAGCGGTAGAAAACGCAGTGCGTGCTCCCGACTCAGCAGAGAGAAGCCGGAGCATGTCTCTTCAACCTCCGTGACGTCCATCTGCGAGCCCCACGAGCGAAGTTTCCGCTCTGCCTCGGCAGAAGCGGGACCATCGCCGCGCGGAGCTCGCACCTCGCCGTCTTTGCAGAATAGTGCCATGCGGGAACGGAGCGTACGCTGTGGAAAAAGTCCACAGGGCACACAGTCAGCTCCCTCGAGCGCTGACTGTGCATGCTCCGCTCCCAGGCAGGCAACACAGAGATCATGCGTATCCTTGCTCGTGATAAAACGCGAACAAGGAGGAGCACAAGGTCTGAAATCTTTGTTCGACATGTTAGCAAACTGGCTAACCAAACACGCTTCTTTTACACAACACACTCACGCTTCTTTTAACTACACACACACACAGAGCCACTTGCTGAGAAGAAAAGAGCTGAAGTTGACTGTTTCGGATGTCATTTTATACCTCCTGGTCCATACGTCATCTATGACGTATCGTTTCACTACTGGACGATGTTGACACACGTGCTCAGAGCTGGTCACGCTGAGGCGTTCCCCAAAGCGTTATCATGGCGACGCAGTGCGAGTTCCCTCGAAAGGGAACTTCAGTTTAAGAATCTCCACCACATACCCTGAGGACAGAATCTCAATCTTTAGATGATGTGTTGTCTGAGTATGTTTTAGTATTATTTTTGTTCTGTTGTTACCTGGCTAAGATGACTGCGATGTTAACACTGTTTTATTTTCCAGATTACATTATAGTTTTAGAATCTCCACCACATACCCTGAGGACAGAATCTCAGCCTCTGGATGATGTTGTCTGAGCTACTGAGTATGTTTCAGTATTATTTTTGTTCTGTTTTTACCTGGCTAAAATGACTGCGATGTTAACACTGTTTTATTTTCCAGATTACATTATAGACTTAGAATCTCCACCACATACCTGAGGACAGAATCTCAGCCTCTGGATGATGTGTTGTCTGAGTATGTTTCAGTATTATTTTTGTTCTGTTGTTACCTGGCTAAAATGACTGCGATGTTAACACTGTTTTATTTTCCAGATTACATTATAGTTTTAGAATCTCCACCACATACCCTGAGGACAGAATCTCAGCCTTTAGATGATGTGTTGTCTGAGTATGTTTCAGTATTATTTTTGTTCTGTTGTTACCTGGCTAAGATGACTGCGATGTTAACACTGTTTTATTTTCCAGATTACATTATAGTCTTAGAATCTCCACCACATACCCTGAGGACAGAATCTCAGCCTTTAGATGATGTGTTGTCTGAGCTACTGAGTATGTTTCAGTATTATTTTTGTTCTGTTGTTACCTGGCTAAAATGACTGCGATGTTAACACTGTTTTATTTTCCAGATTACATTATAGATTTAGAATCTCCACCACATACCCTGAGGACAGAATCTCAGCCTTTAGATGATGTGTTGTCTGAGTATGTTTCAGTATTATTTTTGTTCTGTTGTTACCTGGCTAAAATGACTGCGATGTTAACACTGTTTTATTTTCCAGATTACATTATAGTTTAGAATCTCCACCACATACCCTGAGGACAGAATCTCAGCCTTTAGATGATGTGTTGTCTGAGTATGTTTCAGTATTATTTTTGTTCTGTTGTTACCTGGCTAAAATGACTGCGATGTTAACACTGTTTTATTTTCCAGATTACATTATAGTTTAGAATCTCCACCACATACCCTGAGGACAGAATCTCAGCCTTTAGATGATGTGTTGTCTGAGCTACTGAGTATGTTTCAGTATTATTTTTGTTCTGTTTTACCTGGCTAAAATGACTGCGATGTTAACACTGTTTTATTTTCCAGATTACATTATAGTTTAGAATCTCCACCACATACCCTGAGGACAGAATCTCAGCCTTTGATGATGTGTTGTCTGAGAGTATGTTTCAGTATTATTTTTGTCTGTTGTTACCTGGCTAAAATGACTGCGATGTTAACACTGTTTTATTTTCCAGATTACATTATAGACTTAGAATCTCCACCACATACCCTGAGGACAGAATCTCAGCCTTTAGATGATGTGTTGTCTGAGTATGTTTCAGTATTATTTTTGTTCTGTTGTTACCTGGCTAAAATGACTGCGATGTTAACACTGTTTTATTTTCCAGATTACATTATAGTTTTAGAATCTCCACCACATACCCTGAGGACAGAATCTCAGCCTTTAGATGATGTTTGTCTGAGTATGTTTCAGTATTATTTTTGTTCTGTTGTTACCTGGCTAAAATGACTGCGATGTTAACACTGTTTTATTTTCCAGATTACATTATAGTTTTAGAATCTCCACCACATACCCTGAGGACAGAATCTCAGCCTTTAGATGATGTGTTGTCTGAGTATGTTTTTCAGTATTATTTTTGTTCTGTTGTTACCTGGCTAAAATGACTGCGATGTTAACACTGTTTTATTTTCCAGATTACATTATAGACTTAGAATCTCCACCACATAACCTGAGGACAGAATCTCAGATGATGTGTTGTCTGAGTATGTTTCAGTATTATTTTTCTTCTGTTGTTACCTGGCTAAAATGACTGCGATGTTAACACTGTTTTATTTTCCAGATTACATTATAGTTTAGAATCTCCACCACATACCCTGAGGACAGAATCTCAGCCTTTAGATGATGTGTTGTCTGAGTATGTTTCAGTATTATTTTTGTTCTGTTGTTACCTGGCTAAAATGACTGCGATGTTAACACTGTTTTAATTTTCCAGATTACATTATAGTTTTAGAATCTCCACCACATACCCTGAGGACAGAATCTCAGCCTTTGGATGTAGAGTATTTTCAGTATTATTTTTGTTCTGTTGTTACCTGGCTAAAATGACTGCGATGTTAACACTGTTTTATTTTCCAGATTACATTATAGTTAGAATCTCCACCACATACCCTGAGGACAGAATCTCAGCCTTTAGATGATGTGTTGTCTGAGTATGTTTCAGTATTATTTTTTCTGTTGTTACCTGGCTAAAATGACTGCGATGTTAACACTGTTTTATTTTCCAGATTACATTATAGTTTTAGAATCTCCACCACATACCCTGAGGACAGAATCTCAGCCTTTAGATGATGTGTTGTCTGAGTATGTTTCAGTATTATTTTTGTTCTGTTGTTACCTGGCTAAAATGACTGCGATGTTAACACTGTTTATTTTCCAGATTACATTATAGTTTAGAATCTCCACCACATACCCTGACAGAATCTCAGCCTTTAGATTATTTGTTGTCTGAGTATGTTTTAGTATTATTTTTGTTCTGTTGTTACCTGGCTAAGATGACTGCGATGTTAACATGTTTTATTTTCCAGATTACATTATAGACTTAGAATCTCCACCACATACCCTGAGGACAGAATCTCAGCCTCTGGATGATGTGTGTCTGAGTATGTTTTAGTATTTTTTTTTGTTCTGTTGTTACCTGGCTAAAATGACTGCGATGTTAACACTGTTTTATTTTCCAGATTACATTATAGTCTTAGAATCTCCACCACATACCCTGAGGACAGAATCTCAGCCTCTGGATGATGTGTTGTCTGAGTATGTTTCAGTATTATTTTTGTTCTGTTGTTACCTGGCTAAAATGACTGCGATGTTAACACTGTTTTATTTTCCAGATTACATTATAGTCTTAGAATCTCCACCACATACCCTGAGGACAGAATCTCAGCCTTTAGATGATGTGTTGTCTGAGTATGTTTCAGTATTATTTTGTTCTGTTGTTACCTGGCTAAAATGACTGCGATGTTAACACTGTTTTATTTTCCAGATTACATTATAGACTTAGAATCTCCACCACATACCCTGAGGACAGAATCTCAGCCTTTAGATGATGTGTTGTCTGAGTATGTTTCAGTATTATTTTTGTTCTGTTGTTACCTGGCTAAAATGACTGCGATGTTAACACTGTTTTATTTTCCAGATTACATTATAGATTTAGAATCTCCACCACATACCCTGAGGACAGAATCTCAGCCTCTGGATGATGTGTTGTCTGAGTATGTTTCAGTATTATTTTTGTTCTGTTGTTACCTTAAAATGACTGCGATGTTAACACTGTTTTATTTTCCAGATTACATTATAGACTTAGAATCTCCACCACATACCCTGAGGACAGAATCTCAGCCTCTGGATGATGTGTTGTCTGAGCTTCTGAGTATGTTTCAGTATTATTTTTGTTCTGTTGTTACCTGGCTAAAATGACTGCGATGTTAACACTGTTTTATTTTCCAGATTACATTATAGACTTAGAATCTCCACCACATACCCTGAGGACAGAATCTCAGCCTCTGGATGATGTGTTGTCTGAGTATGTTTCAGTATTATTTTTGTTCTGTTGTTACCTGGCTAAAATGACTGCGATGTTAACACTGTTTTATTTTCCAGATTACATTATAGACTTAGAATCTCCACCACATAACCTGAGGACAGAATCTCAGCCTCTGGATGATGTGTTGTCTGAGTATGAGTTTTCAGTATTATTTTTGTTCTGTTGTTACCTGGCTAAAATGACTGCGATGTTAACACTGTTTTATTTTCCAGATGATACTTCAGTTTTAGAATCTCCACCACATACCCTGAGGACAGAATCTCAGCTTTAGATGATGTGTTGTCTGAGTATGTTTCAGTATTATTTTTGTTCTGTTGTTACCTGGCTAAAATGACTGCGATGTTAACACTGTTTTATTTTCCAGATTACATTATAGTTTTAGAATCTCCACCACATACCCTGAGGACAGAATCTCAGCCTCTGGATGATGTGTTGTCTGAGTATGTTTTAGTATTATTTTTGTTCTGTTGTTACCTGGCTAAGATGACTGCGATGTTAACACTGTTTTATTTTCCAGATTACATTATAGACTTAGAATCTCCACCACATAGCCTGTTGCTAGCCTGTTTAGTTCAACCTATCCCTGTGAATCAGCGTTTTCTGACATGAACTTCATCAAGAACAAACACAGAACACGCCTCACTGATGCACATCTGAAAGACTCACTCACAGTTGCAGTGTCAAGTTACACACCAGATTACAGTACACTGGTGAACGTCCCGGGTTACTTGGTGTAACCCTGTTCCCTGAAAAAGCGGGAACGAGATGCTGCGTTTCAAACGCTATGGGAGAACAGTCTTGTTTGACCGGTTGTGAAGCACGTGTGTCAAACAACATTTTTTTGCTTTAGAGGTGACGTGGCTAATTACACCAGCATCTGCAGGTTATAAATACGCGTGATGCGGACGCGTCTTCAGTTCCAACTTTGTCTGAAAGGACGTCCGGGCACGTCTTCAGTGCGGCATTGAGGCGCAGCATCTCGTTCCCGCTTTTTCAGGGAACAGGGTTACACCAAGTAACCCGGGGCGTTCCCTTTCAAAAGCTACACTCGATGCTGCGTTTCAAACGCTATGGGAACGAGAATACCAACGCCGCCGCACTGGAAGTGTCTGGACCCCCAAGGTTGTGTGGCATGTGTGCACCATCCGAGAGGAGGCCTCAGATTTGATTCTGGGATGTAGACTCCAGGACACGTGAACCTGGAGTAGCGTGAACATCCAGACTATAAAACCTAACAAATGTGTGCGGAGAGGACCAGCCCGCCGCATCACACACTTGTTGCAAGGGGACACCTCTTGCTAAGGCCATAGATGATGAAACCCCCCTTGTGGAATGAGCTCTGACTCCTAGAGGTGAAGCTTGACCGCGCGCCTCATAGGCCGGAGCAATAGCATCCCTCACCCAATGTGATATTGTCTGCTTGGTGGCAGCAGCCCCTTTGTTGCGACCCCCATAACATATAAAGAGTTGCTCTGATTTACGCCACTGGCTAGTGCGGTGGACGTAAGTCTGCAGAGCACGTACTGGACACAGTATGTGTAATCGTTCCTGCTCCGACGTCGTGAATGGCGGAGGGCAGAAGGCCTCAAGAACAACCGGATGCACAGTGGAGAATGGAACTTTTGGCAGATAACTTGGGTGAGGATGCAGAATAGCTTTGACCATCCCAGGGGCAAAGTTTAAACAGGACGGCGAGGTCGAGAGCGCCTGCAGATCTCCAATTCTCTTAAGAGAGGTGATTGCCATTAGAAAAAACATTTTAAAGGTCAGAAGCCTGACAGGTGCTGACTCCATAGGTTCAAAAGGTGCGCTAATCAGACCCTCAAGCACTATTGCTAAGTCCCATGAGGGGACTGTCTATCTAGAAGGAGGCATCAGCCGCCTCGCACCACGAATAAAGCGGGCGACTAAAGGGTGTTTTCCCACAGAAACCCCATCAATCAAGGCGTGGCAGGCCGAAATGGCGGCCACATAAATCCTGAGAGTACCGGGGCTTGTCCGTGAGGACAGTTTCTCTTGCAGAAACTCCAACCCTGACTTCTTCAGGGTGGAGTTTCCATTACCCGTTTGTCACAGCTTGTCTGGACAGCAGGTCTGCTCCCACATTAATATGCCCCGGGATGTGAATCGCTCTGAGGGACAGGAATTTGCCCTCTGCCCAGGGCAGAAGCTGCTGGGCCAATTTGTTCAGGTGGCGCGACCGCAGTCTGCCCTGGTGATTTATGTACGAGACTACTGAAGTGTTGTCCACCCGCACTATGACATGGTAGCCTCGTAACTGCTAGAGGAACTATTTCAGGGCCCGAAATACAGCCATCATTTTGAGGCAATTGATGTGCCAATCGAGAAGGTGACCTCTCCAGATCCCTTGGGCTGGACGGCCATCTAAGACCGCACCCCAACCCGTGAGGGATGCGTCTGTCGTTAGCATCTTGCGACGACAACACAGACCGAGAGTGGGACCTAAAGTCAGAAACCGAGGTCTGAACCACATAGAAAGGGTGCGAAGCCCCTGGCGCGTCACCCTTATATGCCTCTGGGGGTTGGCCCTTGGATGAAACCCCCTGGCTCTGAGCCACAACTGAAACGGTCTCATATGCAGGAGGCCCAGAGGTATCACTGTGAAAGCCGCCGCCATGAGACCTAGCACTCTTTGAAAGTAATGATTTGTCACTTTCTGGCCTAGCCTGATGCTCCTGAGGGTGTTTTGGACGGACTTGACACGTGCAGGAGACAGTTGTGCCTGCATTTCGATTGAGTCCCATATGACCCCGAGATATGTTGTATTTTGTATAGGGGTATGAACGCTCTTTTTGATGTTGAGTCTCAACCCGAGAGCTTTGAGACGAGCTAGGACGACATCCCGATGTCGAAGCGCTAGCTCTCGAGACTGAGCTAAAATCAGCCAGTCGTCTATGTAATTCAATATGCGGATGCCCCGGAGTGGCAGAGGAGCCAGAGCTGCATCCATGCATTTTGTATACGTGCAGGGTGACAAGGCTAGGCCGAATGGAAGAACCCGATACTGGTAAGCTTCGCCCCCGAAAGCGAACCTCAGGAATCTTCTGTGTTGTGGCAAGATCTCTATGTGAAAGTATGCGTCTTTGAGATCGATTGTCACGAACAAGTCGTGACACTGAATTTGAGACACAATCATCTCGATTGTTAACATTTTGAACTTTAGTATCTTCAAGTAGCGGTTCAATCCGCGAAGATCTAGAATTGGACGCAACCCCCCATCCTTCTTGGGAACTAGAAAATACCGGCTGTAGTAGCCTGACTCTGTGTCTGATAGGGGAACACGTTCTATGGCCCCTTTGTCCAGCAGAGCTTGTAATTCTTGTGTCAACAGATGCGCTCGCTCCGGTTGCACGGAAGTGGAGACCACGCCGTTGAAACGCGGAGGGCGATATGCAAATTGAATCCTGTAGCCCTTGGCTATGGTCCTTTCTACCCATGGAGAGATACCTGGCAGTAGTTTCCACGCTGCCAGCCTCTCTGAAAGGGGTATCAAAGTTGACACTTCGTCTTTCTGGGGGTATGCCAGACATTCTGCATCCTGAAGTGTTACAGGAGGCAACCGAATATCTAGCTTTTTTGCAACCGCTTATCCCCGAAATGCTGTTAGCTGCGGAGATTGCAAACCGGTTCTGTGAGGGTACCGAATAGGAGCCTCCAACTTCTCTTGGAAATTGGGCATGACGGGGTAAATACTTGACGAAGGCCTCCTCGTGGCATCTCGCCTCCCGGAACCTGGAGACTACGGTATTGACCGCATCGCCAAACAATCCGGAAGGCGAGACCGGGGCATCAAGGAGGAAGGCTCTGTCCCTATCCTTGATGCCCGTGAGGTTCAGCCACAGATGCCTCTCCGCAACAACCAAAGCAGCCATGGAACGGCCGATGGCACGGGCCGTTTGCTTGGTTGCGCGGAGAGACAAATCTGTGGCGCAGCGTAGTTCTGAGAACGCTGCTTCGTCAATAACCACGTCAGTGCTGACATCATCCAGCAGGTCAGCCTAGTACGCCTGCAGAACCGCCATGGTGTGCAGGGCAGCACCAGCCTGACCCGCTGCCTGAAAAGCCTTTCCCACCAGCGCAGATGTGACCCTACAAGGCTTGGTGGGAAGAGAAGGCTTTTTCAGGGACGACGATATCCCAGGGGAGAGATAGCTAGCCAGCGTCTCTTCCACCCTGGGCATCGCTGTGTACCCCCGTGTCTTCGCGCCAACGATGGTCGAATAAATCGACGGCACGAAAACACGGGAAGAGTGAGGTTCTGCCACGAGCGTGACAGCTCGCCGTGAAGATCCTCAAAGAAAGGGAGAGCCCGATGTTGGGGCTCATCCCTCCGGCCACCCGACAGATATCTGTCGTCGAGCTTTGAACCCTTGGGAGCCTCTTGTTCCTGCGGCCAGTCGAGTTTGAGCCTATCGACTGCTTTGGTTACCGCCCCAAGAAGATCCTCAACCGCTTTAATATCGCGAGAGGACCGCCCCGAGGCGGTGCTATCAAACCCCGCAGAAACAAGGGAAGCCTCATCCTCTGCCGCCTCAGAAGAAGTGCCGAGGCACGCTTCAGATGCAGACGCGAGGATGTCACGGTTTGGCGAATGCACGGGAGAAGCGGACGGATCCGTCTCCCGCGCCTCAGCAAGATCAAACCGCGAACCCGAGGATGAGGAAGAGGTGGCTCGGTCTCGTTTAAAAAAGGCGAACCGAGCGCGCAGAACTCTGAAGTCAAAGACATCACAGAGTTCGCACTCTCCCTCAAGTTCCTGGGCGGCATGGTCAGCCCCCAAGCATTCAAAGCAGAACTCATGCTTGTCAAAATCGGAGAGGATCCTCTCACAGGGAGGAACACATCTCCGATCCGAGTCAGCCATGAGTTTATTTTAAACCTTGTTTAACACTAGGCTAAGAAAACCTTTTAGAAATGCTTAGACACTAGTGTGAGTATTTGATGTCTTTTTATGAAAGACTTTTGAAATAAGAACGGCAAAGAGGGAGATTTCTCCCTCACACACAAAGCGGTCCTTGAAGACAAAAGAACCTGAAGACGCGTCCGCATCACGCGTATTTATAACCTGCAGGTGCTGGTGTAATTAGCCACGTCACCTGCCGAGGTTATTTAAAGCCAAATAATGTTGCCGTGTTTGACACACGTGCTTCACAACCGGTCGAACAAAGACTGTTCTCCCATAGCGTTTGAAACGCAGCATCGAGTGTAGCTTTTGAAAGGGAACAGCATGCAATGCCAGTTTTCCCACTAAAGAAGAAACAGATACCAGATGTTGTCAGTGGCAACATGGCATTGCCATGGCGAAGTTTAATTAAAATAATGAAGAATTGTGTCAATTTAAAAAGTGTTTTAAAAAATGCCACAGATTTGGTCATTAGTTCAAAATGTGACAAGATTTATTTAAAAATATGTAAGTTGATTTTTCTAACATTACATAATTGATAACTTTTTGAAACAACATAGTTGTAAAAGTGTTTGTCAGTGGCTAGTGAAAATGGGACATTTTTCTTATGAAATGTAGTGATGTAACTGATCATCTTAAAATGTAACAATTACTGCGATTAAAGTGCTGAATATTGATATCTGTTTCCCTCCTTATTGTCGTTGTTGCTAATTATTGTTAAAAAAGTGTCTTCGCATAGATGAGTATTATTAATAATGTACAACTAAAGGCAAACTGAGCAAATTTGTTATTTCAGAAGAGCGTATCAAACTGGTAGCCCTTCGTATGATTCAGTACCCATGAAGTAGCTCTCAGTTTCCTGCTGTAGACCATAAAATACTTTTAGATCGTTTACAAAATTATACCGGTATTCAGGGACAGGCACTACAATGGTTCCGACATTATTAGAAAACATGGAATTAGCTTCCACTGTTATGCAGATGATACTCAGCTATATATCTCATCAAGACCAGATGATTCCTTCAAGCTATCCAAACTGGCAGAGCATCAAAGATATAAAACATTGGATGACTAGTAATTTCCTTCTTTTAAACTCTAACAAAACAGAAATATGACTTATAGCACCAGAGACACGTAAACAGAATATCTAAGATTATAACCTGCAAATCGAAGGCTGCACTGTTACTCCGACAAATACAGTTAAAGACCTAGTCGTTATATTAGACGGCAACCTGTCATTTAAACATCACATCTCAAATATCACAAAAACAGCCATCTTCCAAATTACGAAATGTTTTATGTGTTGCTGACGCAGAAACGCTTATTCATGCATTTGTGACCTCAAGACTTGACTACTGTAATGCTCTTCTTAGTGGTTGTCCTGCATCTACAATAAACAAACTACAGTTAGTTCAAAATGCAGCTGCCAGAGTCCTAACCAGGTCAAGAAAATACAATCACATTACCCCAATTTTATCATCCCTTCACTGGTTACCCATTAGCTATCGTATTGATTTTAAAATTATTTTAATTTCTTATAAAGCCTTAAAGGGTTTAGCCCCTACCTACTAAACAGAGCTTCTATCACATTACAACCCATCACGCTCTCTAAGATCTCAAAACTCAGGACTTTTGATAACACCTAGAATAACTAAATCTACCAAAGGGGGTCGAGCTTTCTCATACGTAGCACCTAAACTCTGGAATAGCCTTCCCGATACTATTCGAGGGTCAGACACACTCTCCCAATTTAAATCTAGATTAAAGAAACATCTTTTCAACCAAGCTTTCACTAATGCATAGTAAATGAACAGCAGCTAGGCTAATTATTCTCTTTCTGCCTCCGGATGCCCATCCCTAGGTAGGGAGAGTTCCGCCAGGCCCAGATGGATATATATGATCATATGCGCATCCCCAACTAGAGATTACGCCAGCTGCGGACTGACTGACAATCCCAGCTCCATCTAAGGCAAGTCCATTATCACCCAAGAGAAAGGCGACTATCTGACCATCCCAGCTCAGACCATTCTATCCCCAACCGAGAGCAAAGACGGACTACTTGTCACATTAATGCTAAAAGTTACAATGCTAGATTGACTGACTAGATTAAAACAATTTAAATGCAAAATTGTTTTTCTTCAAGAAACGCATCTAATGCCTAAGGATATGAATCGAATACGTAACAGGTGGCAGGGCCAGGTATTTTCAGCCTCATTTAGTTCTCAAGCTAGAGGTGTTATTATAATGATTCACAGATCTATTCCATTTCAAATGGTTAAAGTAACACAGCACCCTTCAGGTAGATGTCTTATTGTCCAAGGGACCTTAGTAACCACAACACTGACTCTTGTCAACATATATGGTCCTAATGACAATATTCCAAAATTTTATAGTAACCTCCTTCTAACCTTATCTACCCTTTCTGGATTTTATGTCATAGGAGGGGATTTCAATTGTGCACCGGACCCAGGTATAGACCGTTCATCTGGTTTTGATGAATCACATAGACAAACCAGAAAGATCCTTAATTGTCTTATAAAAGAAAACCTGATAGAAATTTGGAGATACTTACATCCTAATGAAGTTCAGTATTCCTGTTTTTCTAAAACACATCAATCGTATTCCAGACTTGATTATTTTTTAATTTCAGCAACACTTATGTCAAACATTACTGATTGTGATTATGACACTTGTTATTTCTGATCATGCTCCGATATCATTTTCCTATACTGATAATAAGTTAGTAGGTACTTCTTCACTATGGAGATTTCATCCTAAATGGCTCCTAGATGAAGAATTTAATGAATATATCACCCAACAAATAGATACTTACTTTGATATTAACACGACCCAAACCTCAGCTAGTATCAGGTGGGAAGCATTTAAAGTTTATATTAGAGGTATCATACTAAGTTTCACATGCATTAAATCAAAAGGTTTCAATAAAGAATTGACAGAGCTTGGCACAAGAATTAATATCCTTGAAAAAAAAACTATCACATAAAGATGATACGATTTTTCAACATGAATTATTAAACCTTAGAACTAAGTACAACAAACTGTCTGCCAAAAAAGCAGCAGATAGTCTGAGGATGCTAAAGCAAAAGTATTATGATCAAGGTGAAAAAGCTGGGAAATTGTTGTCTTGGAGACTTAAACAAATTCAATCTGAACGAACAATAAATTCTATTGAAGATAGTAATGGTGATATGATCATGGACCCAGTAAAGATAAATGACACCTTTAGAAAATTCTTTGAGAATTGATATACCTCGGAGTACTCGGATAATAATGCACAATCAGTCTTTCTGGATAATCTGTATATACCTCCTATTTCTGAAGAATCAAAAATATCCCTGGAAGCAGATATAACAAAAGAAGAAGTTATAGAGGCAATTGAGAGTCTAACGGCTGGCCGAACATCAGGATCAGACGGTCTTAATGTAGATTTCTATAAAAAAATTAAAGGTAAACTTATTACTCCAATTTTAGACATGTTTAAAGAGTCCTTTGTTAATGGTTCTCATCCAGAAACTTTAAGAAGCGCCCTCATTACATTAATTGCTAAACCTAACAAAACAAAAACCTCTCAGGTAGGTCATTTAGAGTATCGTGGAGAGGTGAGGTCTCCGAGTCCCAACATCTTGACACAGGGGTGCCTCAGGGCTCAGTGCTTGGTCCGTTGCTATTTTCTGTATACATGACATCCCTAGGCTCTGTCATTCGGAAACATGGCTTTTCCTATCACTGCTACGCGGATGATACACAACTTCACCTGTCTTTTCAGCCAGACGATCCGACAGTTTCTGCACGCATTTCAGCATGCCTAGCCGACATCTCACTCTGGATGAAGGACCATCACCTGCAGCTGAACCTTGCAAAAACAGAACTGCTTGTAATCCCGGCTGACACAAAGACTCATCACAACTTCTCTATTCAACTGGGCTCATCAACCATCACACCCTCCAGAAAGGCCAGAAACCTGGGAATGGTGATGGATGATCAGCTTAACTTCACAGATCAGGTTGCCAGCATCGCAAGGTCCTGTAGATTCATCCTCTACAATATTCGAAAAATTAGACCCTTCCTATCAGAGCATGCTACGCAAGTCCTAGTCCAGGCTCTTGTTCTGTCCAGACTGGACTACTGCAATGCGCTAATGGCTGGACTCCCTGCTTGCACAACCAAACCTCTACAGATGATCCAGAATGCAGTGGCAAGAGTGGTCTTCAATGAACCGAAGAGAGCACACGTCACTCCTCTCTTCTTAAAGTTACATTGGCTCCCTATTGCGGCTCGCATCAAATTCAAATCCCTCCTCCTGGCCTACAAGTCCACCACTGGTTTTGCTCCCCCTTATCTTCTTTCGCTAATGCAGACGTATGTACCCACCAGATCTCTGCGCTCTGCAAACAAGCGACGTCTTGTTGTGACATCCCAAAAAGGTAAAAAATCGATCTCACGGACCTTCTCTGGATCGGTACCACTTTTGTGGAACGATCTGCCCGCGGCAACAAGATCTGCAGATTCTGTAGCCATCTTTAAGAATCGTCTGAAAACACATCTCTTCCGTCAACACCTTACCAATTAGTTCTGACTTCTATCTCTTTTCTACTAAAAAAAAAAAAAAAATCTAACTTAAACTTAGCACTGTATACTGTGGTAGGCTTTATGAGGCCAGTTTTATTGATTGCACTTTTGCTTTTTGTTGTACTTGCGTTGTCCGAATTGCTTCAATTGTTTACCCATCTGTAAGTCTCTTTGGATAAAAGCGTCTGCCAAATGACTAAATGTAAATGTAAATGTAAAAACCAAGTGCGAATCATTTAGTCCAATTTCACTTCTTAATACAGACGTAAAAATACTGAGTAAATTACTGGCGAAGAGGTTAGAGACTCTGCTACCCGAACTAATCTCTCATGATCAGAATGGATTTATTATGGGAAGACAGGGCTTCCTCAATGTTAGAACTTTACTCAATGTTTTGTATCTTAGGAAAGGAACATCTGATACAGCCATCCTGTCTTTAGATGCCGAGAAAGCCTTTGACAGGGTGGAATGGCCCTATTTATTTGAAACTCTTAAGAGATTTGGGTTTGGAAGAAATATTTGCAAATGGATAAATATACTTTATACGCTTCCTAAGGCTGGAGTCCTTACTAATAATATTATTTCCAAGTCTTTTGACATTCAAAGGGGAACCCGCCAAGGGTGTCCCCTTTCACCCCTTCTTTTTGTTTTAGCAATGGAGCCATTAGCTATAGCGGTGAGGTCACACAGCAATATCCACGGCATCAAAGGAGGTACTACAGATGTCCGTATTTCTTTGTACGCAGACGACGTAATTCTATATTTAACAAATCTAGCTCATTCTATCCCTTCTCTAATGCAACTTCTTTCATCCTTTGGTGTCTTTTCTGGTTATAAAATAAACAAATGCAAATCGAGTACTCTTCTATTGGACAAGAAAGATAGTCAAACCTTAGCAATGTCACACTTGAACGTAGTAGATTCCTTCATTTACCTGGTATAAAAATTACAGCTAATATAGGTATATTCTATAGATAACATTTCTAAATCTATTGAAAGATGGAACAGTTTACCTATTTCTTTAATTGGACGCATAAACACAATAAAAATGAATATATTACCTAAAATACTATATCTCTTTCAAAATATCCCTTTATGTCCTCCTTCTTCATTTTTCATTACACTTCGTAAGCTATTCACAAATTTTATTTGGAACAATAAAAGAATTTGTGTTCGCCTGTCACTATTATATCTACCATACAATAAAGGAGGTCTTCAATTTCCCAAGCTAGAGTGGTATTATTGGGCTGCACAACTTCAAGCTATTTTATATTATTTTTCTTCTGAAATATGTACTCCTTGGTTGGATGTCGAATCCTCCTTTATAAAATCAAACTTGCCCCTTAATCTTTATCTATACTCGACAGATATAAAAAATATCAGGAAAAGGAAAGAGATGGTATCTTTTATTCCGATTCTTTTGAATACAATTCAAGTTTGGTTTGACGTACATAAATATTTAGGTCAGTCCAATACTTTATCATGTTTTACTCCAATATGGGGAAATGAATATTTTAAACCCGCTAGCATGGATTCTGGATTTAAACTTTGGTCTGATAAAGGACTGAAAACAATTGAAGACTTATTAGTGGAGCACATTAATGAAAAATCGTTCACTTTGTGGTACAAGCGCCAAATTTGGTACACAAGTGCTTTTGGACCTACTATCTCATAAAAGTACGTTGCCCACTTGAACAAACAAAGTGGCCACCATTTTTCAAGATGGCCGCCATTCGAAGTGGTTTGAAACAGCGTTTGAACTATATTTTGATTGAATAGTCCTATTCTGATGGTTTATACATTGAAATATGTGTTTTTGCACATGAGAAATACAACTCTGCATTTAGAAAATCAAAATTATTGAATATTATGATGATACAATGCGAATTAAATGAAAAAAACACTCACAAACAAAGACATTAGTTTCACTTAAAGCTTTGGACCTGTAAGCTACCGTAGAGGGTTTTTTTTTTTTTTTTTTTTTATTTTTTTTTTTTTTAGATAACGGTATAAAAACACAGAAAAGGTGTCAAAGCATAGGCTGCATGTTTTACGATCCAGAACTTGAATCAACATAACTTAAAAAATAATAATACAAATATCCAACTCAAACATTCAACTTAAACTTGGTTGTTCTATTTTCTTAGCCCTCACATGCACAGGCACACAACTGTGTGCACTTCAGGCCAAAGCGATAGCATTTGCATCGTCCTTGGCATTCAGTCTTGCAGCCACATTTTGTCAACTGCTCACAAGTCTGAGCAATGGGTGGAAGGGTTGTCCAGAGAACTTGCCAGATCTGACCATCTTTTTGCCAGCCCCAGTTGGCAGGACTTTCAGTTTGCATTTTGCACACTGTTGCTTGGCCCCATATGCAGGCAGCTTGGAAAGCAGACCGTTTCACATGCTGAACGAGGGATGCGCTTGTTGGTGGAATGGCATCATAAGACCTTTGCTTCCGAGCAAACAAGTCCAGTCTTGCCTCATCAACCTTGCATGTAGTACTTTGCTTGTCATACATGGTGATGACAAACTTCTCAAGGATGTTGAGGTCTGCATCTTCTATGATAGGTGGGTATTGGCTGAGCTTTTTGAAGACAGGACTAACTTCAGGGCAAACCTCCCATGCTTGCCATGCACTTTTCTTGCTTTTACCACGGAAAGCTGACACAACATCGCAGCCAGTGAAGGCATGGAAGAACAGCATGCCACTGGATTTCTCTGGGCCAAGATTCACCACCATATCATGAATTGGCAACCACCTAATGGACTGACCCTGGCCAAATTCTATCCAGATCTTTTCCAAGCCTGCATCCTGAAGAGTCGCAAAAACATTGACTGCAACCACAAGAATATCTGTGTCGCATGCCTTTATCAACACAGACTTTATCTGTTGCTTGGCTGCATGAAGAGCATGTGTGAAGATTCTGGAGTCAGCTTCTTCGTGGTTGCAAGGACTTAAACCTTCAAGGCTGATGGGTTTGTTTGTAAGAGCCTGCTCTCCTTTGGTCACAACTACGACATTGTCAGGACACAAGGTCACTATCTTCTCTGCTAGGAACCCAAAGAGTTCAGTCTTGTTTTCATTGTCTCGCAAGAAGCTTTTCCAGTTGGGCGGTAGTTTGGTTTTGTCGGTCACTCTACGTCGACCTCCCTTACCTCTGTTTGACCTTGTTTCAGCCTTCAGGCTTGAAGTCCAGTAGACATCAAAAATTATGTCTGTTCGCTCATACTTTGATGAGTATGCCTGGATCTTTGGAACTACATCTTGGACAGCCTATTCCTCAAAGGTCTTTGATGTCTTTGGAGACAATGAATACACAAGAGAGGAACCATCAATGATAATAGCACCACATTCTGGTTGTTTGTCAGGAGGAGAAATGGTAGCTTCCAAAATGTTTGCAAGCTGAGACTTCTGGCCGTAGTAGAGTTTCCCTGTGTCGCTCAGTGCTGCAGGGAAAGACTGATTCTCATGCTTAAAGAACTCAAGCAGGTCACACTCTCATGATTGGCAGGATATAAAGAGCTGTGAGAACAGGCGACAGTCATCTTTGAGTACCTGCTTCTTCATGTCACTGCAAGCTGAAGCTGCTTCTTGGCGAAAGAAGTCAACTTTGTTCTTTTTAATCGGCCTATAAAAAGGAAGTCTCATCACCCAGACCATTGAAAAAGTCTCTGAAGGCAACTTGACCTTTCTCCAAGTGAGTTCTTACAAGCTCAGCAGCACTGGGATGTGCAATGTTTTTTGTGTCCAATGTGAGCAGATCTTTGGACTCTTCCTGAAAAGGATTACCCAGATCCTTCATCACAGCAAACAACCTCTGGACCTTGTCAGTGAAGGACTTCTGAGACTGACGAGTCTGCTCATGATGCCTGATATCTTCAGTTGCTTCATTGACCTCAGATGCCAACTCATACTGGTTGACTAACTGGCTAACTTCTGGTCCAGACACCATCCACCGCCTCAGTGCAGATGGATCCGTAACTCAATGGCACCACCATCACCTTTAACAACTGCATTAGCCTGCTCGTGAGCTTGGTCAATGGCTATGCCTGAGAACTCCCTGTGAGTCTTGTGGACCACAAACTTTCCCAGCTGAATTCATTGAAAATCTGAGGGTGAGTTTGCTCCAAAGAAACCATGTCTCTGAGGTGAATGGGGAGCCATCGAGCATAGTTCACATTGTTGTTTGCAAAGAAGAAGGGGATGTGTGTGTGTGTGTGTGGTGAGTGACAATCAAAAGTTTGGACACATTTTCACAAATAATTCACAAAAAAAAACATCCCTCAGAATCTTTAGATTTGTCTGATATTTTTTTTTTAATTTCCCCATATTCAATTGACACCATCGAGTTATTCCAGTCATAATACATTCATTTTGATGCTTGGATCATTAACATTCTTCTGTTAATTCAAGTTCTACCTCGAAAACCTTTTTTTGGCGTTTGACGAGGCGGCCATCTTGAAAACTGGCGGCCCTCTTGGATTTTCAGCTGGGCAACGTACTTTTATTAGAAGGTATGTCCTGGACATCATTTGTACCAAATTTGGTGCTTGTACCATGAAGTGAACGATTCGGCTCAAAAATGGACTTAAGCAGCCCCACTATATATAAGGGAAAAGATTTAATGTCCTTTTCAGAATTGGTAGCACAATTCAATATCCCCCCAAAACATTTCTTTAAATTTTCACAGCTTAGAAGTTATATTTTTCTAATCAGGGCGAAAAGCATACAAAACCTACCAAGACACCTCTGGAAAATTTATTTTCTAAACACCCACAGTCTAAAGGCTTAATATCTCAGTTTTATATATTGTTAGAGTTAAATTCTAAGGAATCATCGAAAGATAAATTGAGTCGTTGGAATGAGGACTTAAAATCAAACATCCCTTCAATCAAGTGGGATTCAAGTGCCGAGCCGCATTATCACAAAAGTTTAGTGCAGTTTCCTTCACTTATTTAAACAATATAATATTTTAAAGCTTTTTTTATAATTGACCTTATTAATTTTTCAAAGTCAAAAACATCTAATATACAACAGGTCCATTTCATTTCATTTTATTTGTGTTTTATTTTTTACTTTTTTGTGATGCCAAGAAAATTCTGGCAGGGTAAATAAAAACTGAAGCAGCAGATTTCCTCCAAATCTGCTAAAGCAGAAATGAATATAACACAATATTCTTATTCTGGGACTTCAAAGTCCAGAACATCTTCAAATCTACTGTGTTCTACATTGTTTTCAACCATAATTGAATGCAAAACAAATGCAAAGGCTGCTTCTGCCATCTGATAAAATGACAAAACTGGTGGTGCAAGGCATTGAACAATTCAAAGCTCTCATTTTAAACCACACTTAGAAACTATAATCATTACGTATTTTCAACCTAACATTTGTCACAGTGCTGAATTTATTATTACATAAATAAGTAGATTTTTGGCACCCTCTGATTTTGATAGTTGTTTCTCAGCCAAATATCATATTGTTAATTTAACTAATTACTTGAATTAGTACTTATTTGTTTAGTACTAATTCAACTGCATGAAAGGTGCAGAGGTAGAAGAATGTAGAATTGGTTTAGACATTGATTTGTATTGCATTGTGCTTCTCTTTGAGCCACTCCTTGGTGGTCTTAGCGATATGTTTAGTTCTCTGTCATATTGAAGGCCGATCCACTACCCATCTTGAGTGTTCTTGTTGAGAGGAGGAGGTTCTCGTCCAAGATTTAACAGTAAATGGAACCGTCCCTCACCTCCCCAATCTGGTGAAGGCATACTGTTCACATAGCAGAGAAAAAGCCCCAAAACATAATGTGCTTGACTGAAGAGACGGTGTTCTTGGGGTCATAGTGAGCATTTCTCTCCCTCCAAAAACAGAGAGTTAATTTTGGCCCCATCTGACCACAGCACTTTCTCCTAAGCCTTTTCTGGATCATTTTGATGTTGAAGGCAAACTTTAGATGAGTCAGACGGGCCTTCTTGAGCAGGAGGACCTTGCGGGTGCTTCAGGATTTCAATCTATTGTTTCATAGTGTGTTACCAATGGTTTGCTTCCTAACTGTGATCCCAACTGTCTTGAAATCATGAACAAGCTTCTTCCGTGTAGTTCTGGGCTGATCTTTAACCGGTCTCATGATCATCTTTACCCCATTGGGGAAACATTGCAGGAAGCTTCAGACCAAGGGCAATTGATAGTTATTTTTTATTTCTCCAACAGTTGTCATTAAGCTTCTGTCTGTAGCCCAAAGCAGCTTTGTGTCGGTCTACAATCTTGTCCCTGATAACCTTTGACAGCTATTAATCTAGTCTTGACCATGGTGAAGGGGTTGCAATGTGGAATGTGTGCTGCAAAGTCATGTTTTTGGACCCTTTGGAACGCCATAGAGAAGGAGAAGGAGCAGCCTACCCTTCCGTTGCCGTCAGTCCGTGTGTATGGCGCGGGATCCGTGCCAAAACCTAACGTCTTTGGCGGGTATTTAATGCCATTTATAAGCCTAACCTGGAGAAGGAGCAGCCTACCCTTCCGTCGCCGTCAGTCCGTGTGTATGACGCGGGATCTGTGCCAAAACCTAACGTCTTTGGCGGGTATTTAATGCCATTTATAAGCCTAACCTGGAGAAGGAGCAGCCTACCCTTCCGTCGCCGTCAGTCCATGTGTATGAAGCGAGATCCGTGCCAAAACCTAACGTCTTATGGCGTGTGATCCGTGCCAAAACCTAACGTCTTTGGCGGGTGTTTAATGGCATTTATAAGCCTAACCAGGAGAAGGAGCAGCCTACCCTTCCGTCACCGTGAGTCCATGTGGAGTTTTGAATAGAATGGATAGGGACTGCAGACGAAAGACCGGCAGCGACGTCACGGTAGGAACGTATGGCTGGCGGCGACGTTGCGGCGGCGTATATTAGAAATTACCCAAAAATATGAACGTCTTAAATAGGTACGTCGCCTCACAAGACGCCTGATAAACACGCCGTCTCCAGTTAGCTATGTGTGTTTTCAGTGTGGAGTAGCATGATCCTTCTAGCAACAGAACACGGGTACAAGACGGACAACAATCAAACAGATGAGAGTACTGAATGTGAATTAAGTTGTATTTACTTAAAGTTTTACAATTATTATGGAGAAGCGTCAAGGTAGCTTGTGAGAGTTGCTAACTATAAAGGCACAAACAACAATCATGTATGAGATTTGAACAAACTGCTAGTGTTTTAGTCTGTAATGTAATCATTACTGTAATGTGCTGTAATTGTTGAATATCTGGATTTCCTGAAGGCATTGTTGCATAGTACACAAAACCATAGGTGAGTTTTTGTGCTGTGCTTGTTTGTGTTGCATAGCCACGTTCAGTATTTGTTCCTCATCCTACACTGAATGTGAAGCCTACTGTACAGTCACAGAAAAAAAACATAAGTCTAGTCCAGTGTCTGTTGAATTTCAACAAAATCAAACCTCAGGAGTGACAAAGTCATCCAACAGCAATATGAAGACTGACAGCATGACAACAAGACACATGGGAACTTTTATCACATAAAAACATATTTTTTTAACTTTTCCTAAATATGTACGGTACATTTACAAAAATGTGTAATGCAATGATATGAGAAGTGCTATACAAAGTTATAACATATCAGCAGTTCTTGGAGACAATACCAAGTTAGGGGAAAGGGAGGATTTAATAGCACTCAACATCTGTTTCATCATTCTGGTGATGATGGTGTATTTAAATAAACATTTTTCTTTTAACAGACCATCATTCAGACTCTGGCTGTGCTGCAGAGTTTGTCCTTGTAGGAGCTTGAACAGGTATTCCTCACAGGTCTGGATTACCATCTCAGGGAAGACTAGAAAGAAAAGGGATGATTACACAATGCCCAATTTACTCAACCCAATTTTCTAATGTTCTGTTTTTAATTTTTCAGTAAATCACATGTATGTACCTGCAGCAGTTCACCACTGTTTTTCATTTGTCTCATGATGCCATCCAAACCATTGACAATTCAAATGCATTAATCACACGTTGAAAAATATAACTGAAAGCTAGTGAGCCGCGTGATTTCAAGTTAGACGTGCATCACAACAATTAGTACTGTATGCTGATCACGCTGTAATACTGTTGAAAGTAAAAAGCTAACATGTTTTGTCAGCAAAGTGAAGTTCTGTGTCTTTATCAATATATATTAATCTTAATGTTAATTATGTTGAAATTTCATAATGTTATATTAATTAAATATAAATGAATCATATTTTATGTGTGTGTTTGTGGATGCATTCAGGTGCGCAGTATGTCCTGATCATTCCATGTCACAGAGTCTGTGGCATAATCAAGTTGATGAGCACGACCTGATCTGTGGTGATGAGACAAAAGAGATGTTTAGCACCTTGCAGTGTGGTGTGCCAACACTCCTCTGAACACAGTATCTTAGTCGGACGGTAAAATACTGTTTCCCCACTTAAACCCCACTACAACTGAACACTTACAACACTTCTTATGTCCCTTGTGTAGCAGTGCTGGTCACATGTTAAAACCAATTACAGGCGTTAATTATGGGACCAATCAGTATTTGCCTGGCCAATGGTTTATGTCACATGGTCAAAAACTCACCCCCAGATGTCGCCATGAGTAACGGAGTGTGATGGCGTGCCGATTGATGCTGCACGAAATGTGCGACGGTCCTCACAGCTCTGTGCCCTTAAGGCTCTTGTTTATTGCAGTTTGATATGGCGGTGGGTTGAGATACTGTGTGTAAAGTGCTGCTGCAGTGTTGCCGTCAAGGCTCGCACACGGTCAACTTTGATGGTTATATGGTCGCATTGGTAGCTGTGGCTGTTGTAAACGTTTAAGAAGTTACTGTATGAGCATAGTGGAAATAGCTGTGAGCGTCACATCATCTGAAGAGGCTGAGATGGAAAGCAGGTTTGTTAACATCTCCTCCACTGGTTATGAGCCACGCTGCTGCTTTTGGGGAGCCAAATTATTTTTCTCGTTTCAACTGTGTCAGTAATTATTCAGCTGATATTTTTCCCCCCAATGTGTTTTGTTTTGTGTAGGACCTGAGTGCTTCCTGAGGCGGGCTGGCTCTTTATTGCACCACATGGTGTTTTGTCAAGGTTGCTGTGGCATCATATGTTGTGTACTTTGTGTAATTTCGTGTGTTACTTGGTATGTTATTTTCTCTTTGCGTGATTGGTGCTATTGTATGAGCCCGCTCATGTAGGAAGCCTCAGTCTCTTGGTTTGTTTTATTATTATTTTTTCGATGTATGTTTATTTCCTGGTTTATTATATTTGTTCCCCATTTTAACTGACTTATAATATGTTTGTATGGTAACTTGTGCCTCTTGCCATTTTTCTTTTTATTTAGTGGAGTAGACGTGGAAATAGTTTTTCCCTATTAATGCACATGCTACACTTTATTTTTGCACATTCAGTAACCTGATTTTCACAAGCAGGGTCACCTCATTCTGTATAGTGCCCATGTGTTTTTACTCGTTCCTTTGAACCTTGTTTTGAATTCATAGACATTTGCATTGAGCCTGTCTCTGCTTTCTACCTTATAATGAATGTGTGACCTGTCTTAACTCAATATAACTTGCACAGAGATATCTTAAAATATGTCAATGCTATTTTTTGTCTCAAGATGCACACCAGCAATGTACTCCTATAAGGCACTTTCATAAAAGCAACATAAATATCTTAATTCAACTAAGGCATAGTCCTGGTTTAAGCTAAGCCGTGTCTGTGAAACCGGGCCTATATGTCTTTGCTGTATATACACATATATTTATATTCACGTATTTACACTTCTAGTTGTTGATAAATATTGGTCAGGAGTCTTCTCTTACTTCTAGTATCATTAAAATGTTTTATTAAATGTTGAAATTGTATCATATTTGATGAACAGCTGTCCTTCAATGATCACATTGCAAAGACAACACTGTCATGCCGATATGCCTTATTCAACATTAGAATGCTCAGACCCTATCTCACTGAGCATGCGGCACAACTCCTTGTCCAGGCCCTGGTAATCTCAAGGTTGGACTACTGCAATGCTCTCCTTGCTGGTCTTCCTGCAAAGGCTATCAAACCACCCCAGCTAGTTTAGAACGCAGCAGCACGCCTCGTCTTCCAACAGCCCAAAAGGGCTCACGTGACTCCCTTTTCATCTCTCTCCACTGGCTACCGGTTGAAGCCCGTATCAGATTCAAGTCACTAACGGTTGCCTACAGGACTATCACTGGATCTGTACCGGGTTACTTTTCACACCCTCCTGCACTCCTACACCCCATCAAGATCCCTGCGTTCAGCAAACCAGCGGCGTCTTATATTGCCTTCCCATAAGGGCAGTAAATCGCTCTCTCGCTCATTCTCATTCACAACTCCTTCCTGGTGGAACATTCTGCCTAACTCTGTCCGTTCAACCACATCTCTCACAACATTTAAAAAAACTACTTAAAACCCATCTCTTCTGTGAATACTTGACAAAAAAAAAAAAAAAACTTTCTCTCAACAGGTCTAGCTTTTGTTGAAACCAGTAACTTTGTATTGGCACTTAATGTATTATGGCTCCTGTATGACATATCGCTTATTGCTCCTAAACTCTTTGTAAGTCGCTTTCTGCTAAATGTCTAAATGTAAATGTAAGAAACTCGATGGTTTTAATATTTATTGCCGTTTCAGAAAATCAGCTCCATAAACCAACGTCGGAACTGACAAAAAAACAAAGAAAACAAAGCAATCACGTTTGTGCCCCCTTCTGTCTACAATAAATGGTTAACAACAACATAAATCAACATTATACCAAGCAATAAACTGCTAATTCACCAAAGACGCGGGTAAAAGAGTTATCAAATTTTCTCAACACAAATCGTCAAATAATCACCATAAGTGCAACAAGCACCAACCTTGTGCCTCCTCGGGGGTTGCCAAAATACACTTAGCCTTTGACGTTTATATCGTTATATCGGTGCCGTTTCTGCTTTGTTGCCTTATTTTCCTTAGCTTTCCGTAAACTTTTACCGTTTTACTGTTAGCACATTCATTCCGTTGTCAAGTGGCCTTTTTGTTCGGCAATACAACACAAGCAGCAAGTAGGAAGTGGTTTTCAAAATAAAAGTCACTAATTTTAAAACAGAACCAATATGTTCAAAACAGACAAGAATGGATAAATAAAACAGATGCAATTACATTTTCTTGGCACCAAGCCCAAATTATGAAATGTATATGTAGAGAAATCATGTCTAAAGAGAAACAAATGCATCTTAAGCAGATATTTGTTTCTTCAATTTTAACTTGCAAACAATGCAAGCTGCCCTCTGGTGTACAAAATGAGAAACAGCATGCACAAAACAAAATGGATTTGCTACACACATCAATATTTTTTCATATCAAGAGTGAAAGTCAAGGTAAATATTATACATGGTTAGATTATAATTATTGAATTTATGTGTTGACCTTTAAACATGTTGACAGTATGGTGGGGCTTTTAACTATTTAATATTACTTTGTAACATAACATGCCATGGATGTATAATTTGTTGGCAATGTCACATATGTATTATACTAGATGTGACAGGAGCCATTATGAATACATTAGGCTGTTAAAACGTTTACATTTTCTGAGTTTTGTTACTCTTTGCAAGTACTTACACTGGTAGAAACGTCTGACACTATTTTAACTGCAAGTCACTTGTCTCTGTCGGCTTGTAAATGTGACTTGAACATGTAATACCTCTTTTTCTTATGGCATTGATTTAATAAAGCATTAAAAAAATAAAAATACTTGTCTCTGGTGGCGATGTACTTATCCACGACGTTAGAGTCACGTGTCTGTTGTGGCGACGTACTTATCCACGGCGTTAGAGTCACGCGTCAGTTGAGGTGACGTACCCCTCTGCTCACGTCAAAGTACACTACTGTCTCCTTCGATAGGTAATCCATGGCACTATCCACCCTGCATAAGATATCACTAAAAAGTTCAGTTATCACACTTCATAATCACACCCCATACTGGGCAGGCCCAGACTCGCTCCAATCCGTTGACCCACATCAAACCAGTGCCACAAAGTCAAACGCGCAGAAAAGTGAAGCGCAAAGGAAAAACTGATTCGCAAAAGCTCAGGTGGCTGAAACGCAGAATTAAAGGGGCAGTGCAAATGAATTCGTAGGTATGGCAAAGGAAAATATGTGCTGCACAATCATTGCTGATGACGTTTTTCTTCGCAAAACTTAATTTTATCTCTCAGTACTATATTTTTGTTTGCAAAACTTGTTTCTTCTCCCAACACCTAATTTTTCATTTGCGAATCATTATTTTTGTCTGCAATTTATTTATTTTTGCTAAATTTTATTTTTCTTTTGCAAATATATGTGGCATTGAAATGATTCCATACACATACAGTCTTCTCATCCAGAATATTTTTTTTTGAGAATGTCAATACGGCGGTCCAGCATTAAAACGATCCAGGGTAACTTTGTTTAACACCACAAATATTACACAGCCACTAAGTTACCTGCTGCAAAACCGGAAGAAATAACTAAAATGTTGACCGAATTCATATGCAAAAATGTTGTTCTAGCTCTTAACCCACGCAACAGTATTCCTTCCCGGGGTACAGTGAGCAATCGCATTTCTAAGCTTAATGATAAACAGGGGGGCGAAAAAGTATTTGTCAGCCACCAATTGTGCAAGTTCTCCCACTTAAAAAGATGAGAGAGGCCTGTAATTTTCATCATAGGTATACCTCAACTATGACTATGTGTTGTAGATGTCTACGGATAGACTCAATTTGCCTTGTCTTTAATTTTTGTTATCATTTTGATGTAGACACATTCAGTCCACCTCCATATTCAGTCCTTTTCTTCGGCCCGGGTAGTGAGGGAGTGCGCAACGTCTGGTGATCTGGTGGTGCAGTGAGTGAGTCCCATGCTCTTTGTGCCTGCAACCCTTGGTCCCATGTTTCCGTAGTGGCTGCCGGTCGTCAGTAGTCTGAACCTGTCTCAACAAAGGGGAACCAATCATTAGCGAATTCCTAGCTGGAGGTCGTAGCTCACCATGCTTCTGTTTCGGCCGGCTTTTATACCGGCCAGGGTTGATTTCTGACGACCGACAGCGGTGCCTCGTTCTTACCCTCTGTTCCCATGGCGACGCTGATTGCGCTATGGGAGACTCACCACACTGGGCCAGTAGCACTTCAGAACATAAAAAATATCTTGAAAAAGTGAATTACATTTGAATATATCCGATTGACTGAGAAACAGGTACGTGTGCTTGTGTACTCTTACCCCATTTACCTTCTCTACCCATGATGCAGGTGCCACAGCAACAGAGTTTTCCTTCTCAAAAACAACTACGTTAAAACCTTCCTATATTACAAACAGAAGAACATACTGCTTAGAAATGAGGGCCAAGAAATTTGCTAAATAATTTAAGACTTACAGAAGAAAAAGAATTCAAAACATGCAAATCATTTCTTGTCTTTGTCAATCAATATCATGGAGGAGAGAAAGGCCAACTCTGCAGCCACGTCCGACCTCAAGGATCATTGCCCTTCCTTGAAAGTTTTTCTCGTCCAAAATCTCCATCTTTGATGGACCACATACAAAGGCTCCATAGATCCTTGAATCACATGGCTCATCAAGGTACGATGTCAAGTGTGAAAAGACTCTACATAACAGCTTTCCAGAGTTGGTCCTCTTTAAACTTGACAGCAGGATGTTGGGCTAACAATGTAAAATTATTAGGATGGTCCATGTGTATTGGTCTCTCCAAACTTGTTTCTATTGGAACTGTGAACGTTCCTGGAGCTGCTTTGCTGCTTGGAACAGAACATGGTTTCCTGATCTAACAATCTTTTTTAAGTTGGTGCAGGTAGCTCTCAAACAAAAAGGCACTACTGAAGAATTTCTTCTTGTATATTGCTAGTTCGGGTAGGCTGAAGGCTACAAGTTGCGAGTAAGGACAACAATGTCTCAACCCAGTGATTTCTAAATCTTGTTTATTGATCTGCAGAAACCTTGCGTGTGGTTCTGTAACAAATAAATATAAAACAAACATAAATCAACCAGTAAATACTCAGAACTGCTATAAATCCTATAGATTAACAAACAAAGCAACAACTCTGAACGCTGATATGCATGCGTTGCTCGCGTGCAAGCGGCTGCTTCTGCGCGTGCGCAGGTGCTAATTTAGCCAACAACTCTGAACACTTATGCGGCGTTATTCTATTACTGAGTGGTTGTGCTTAGAAATAGATATACATACATATACACATATATATATAAATGGTAATTACCTCCAATAACAGTTGACCGGTAATAGCGCAGTCATGTAACGGTATTAAATGTAAACATATATATTATAGCGCCGAATGCGGCAGTTACATGCAAACAACCAAACAGTTACAGGTATATAATTTCGGCCTACTTACCCTGGTGAAAAAATATATATTTTATTTTTAAACAATACACTGTAAATATACTAACAAAATATAGCTCACTTTTAAATAAATTAAAAGATTATTAGTAACATACTTTTACTTAATTTTTACCATTAAACTTCAAATCTACTTTTAAAAAGTGTAATTTAATATATTTAAAAAAAAACACATTTTAGAAAAATATACTAAAAGTGAAAGTTTTGTACAATTTTATAAATGTATTAATTTTAGATTTATTTTAAAATATATTTTAGGTACATTATAACTGTATGTACGAAATTATCATTGTCACAATACACTGACAGCATATTTTAAAAATACTTTATTGAATATGTTTTGTAGATGGAGTATATTAACAATTTAACAATTTTAAAGTTATTTATGTTAGGAACTCACTTCATATCTTATATTTCAAAAAGGGTTAAAATGTTTGAAAGCCTGCCTTTACAATATACTGTATTTCAATTAAATATATGTAATGCACAAATGTGTCTTGTAATGGCGTTTTAAGTTGAGTAATGTTTATTTTGCTAATACTGTCAAAGAATCATGTTACATTCATTAATCCTTCCATAGAAAGTTGCCAATGTTAATACTGTATTGTGCACAGTGTCATACACAGAAATACATGAATACAACTTTTGTCATTAAACACAATATAACAGTACTTATGTAAAGTATGTAATATAAAAAAAGAAACTTTGAAATGGTAGTCCATATATGTGAATTATGGAAACATGTTTGGGATCATTAACAGTTACCTGTTTTTCACTGGTAAATGTTTGTACAGGAATCTGTTTTTAGTCTCTTTCAATATTGTTCGGAAGAGGACTGACATACATTTTGTCCTTAGACCTAACCATTACACATTTACGCTGTAATGACTGAGGATGTACAGCAAATACATTATTAATGTGAAACACTTCAGTTAGAAATGTACAGGGTATATTTCACTGAACATCTCTATAAGCCTGTCTTCCACTCTTGGCAAGCTCCTTTACTGAAACACAGAATCTATTTGAAGTAGATGCAGAAGAGTGCTCATCCACAGATGCGTAAGCCACCAGTGTCATAATTTAACAGGATGTTCCATCACTTAACTGTACTACAGGATTATTTCTTTTTAAGAGTCGTGTTATTATATGAATGATAAATAACACTGCTACAAATCAAACGGTCATAAAATAAACCTCAATGTACAATGTCTCCTGTGAAATGTTGAATAGCCATCCTCTGCAGCACAGTTGTTCTGGCTTTCTTTGGGCATCCAAAAGCTTTGACATTATTTGGAAAATCCTTTGACATTTTTGTTAAGCCAGATCTACCTTGGAGTTTGTCAAAAAGTTTTTATGTTGTCATTAGCATTTGCCATTATACTCCGTGCTTTTGTTGAAAGACCCCTCCACCTAAGGAATCTCTTTACTATTTGATCAGACACATGTGTTGTTCCATTAAAAAAAACTAAGCAAAGTCCCATTGAATGATTCAAAAGGAAGTGTGGATGTTGCCCACAACGGTCCCCAGTTGTGCACACTTGCTGCCGCGTGCATTAACAAATGTACATCGAAAGAGACATTTCTAGCACCATAAAGTTTCTCAAAATTACGCACAAACTTTCGAAGAGCTTGTTCTGCTTTATCCACATGGGTCACTTTGATGACTAAAAGATGACTTTTTTTTTTTAATGCCACTCAAAACAAGCAAAGCATAAAACAACAAAAATGACCTCCATTCAGATGCCTTCCAGAATTTTCTGTCCTTAACTGATCTTGGTGCCCTTGTGACCTCCACAGGTGGGCTAATGGCCAACAGGGCCTTTTCTATGTCACTGACCTTGGAGCCCAAGTACCATTCCTCTTTATGGTGCTCACTATCTAACCACAGAGATGTAATCTGTTTAGTAACACCAAGGCAAACACAGTGCTGGTAGTCTGGAACAAATCCATTGATCATGTTAAAAGTCTCAAGTTCCATGAGAGGGGATGGGCCTTTCACACCCATTATTGGTTTCTCAGGGGTTGCCAGCATTGCATGGTGGAAATGATCTGTCTCTGTCCTTAAAGGTGGTTCTGGGGTTTCCCATACGTATGGGCCAAAATATAAAGTTACATTATATGACATAGTCTTGAGTCTAATTAATACTTATCATACAAAAAATAATACAAGTAAATTAAATGTTACTTTATTGAAAAAATATATGAAATTAAATTAACCAAGATGTTTACCATCAGATTGGCCCAATCCTATAGCTAGGGCAATAACCCACCTACTGCACATCGTGTTTTTTATATGAAATAAAACATCTTGTTCATATCCTGCAAATTGATATTTATATGAAATATTTATCAGAAAAGAAAAGGCACACATCAAATACAAAATAAAAGAATATCTGTATACTATATACTTATTTAATTGTAAAAAGTTTTTTTACAAGATTTAACTCTATTAATTACTATAGTACTGTAATAAGATTTTAACAAAGTATATTGACTAATATACAGTACAATTGAACTTACTTCAATTAACTGTAATACTGTTTCTTAATCATTAATTATGATTTTTGTTGACCTGATTTTGACGAAGTTTTCTGTATTTTGTTGTTCTTGGGGTCTCTGTTTGAGTATCATCGGAATTCAAAAGTCTCTTCAACTTTCTTTTTGATGACATGATGATTTCAATGTGTTCTGTTTACAACTGAATTTGAATTTGGCGCTAAATTCTGTGCCTAAGATTTGGAGCTCACTGCAGCCAATCAGAGCTGCTGACGTCTGACGGTGCACGTTTGATGTATGCGGCCCCAGGCAGTTACTCGCCCCCAGCGTTCTGCAGGTGAAAAACATTGCCATCACGATGTCGTTTCAGTTCGCTATTTATTACTTGTTTAACAAAACACTACAAGTGGAATGTACTTCTTATTGTTGGAAATTTGGAGCAGTTTAATCAAGTGACTTCGCAGCCTGACCTTGATAGCGATGACGACTGGCTCGAAATAAAATGGCCCACTC
Organism: Triplophysa siluroides; assembly: GCA_006030095.1. Lineage (NCBI taxonomy): Eukaryota > Metazoa > Chordata > Actinopteri > Cypriniformes > Nemacheilidae > Triplophysa > Triplophysa siluroides. The sequence continues at coordinate 116,180 of VCII01000283.1, forward strand.
GAAAAGAACCACCGGAGAAGACAGTAGCAGCTAAAGTTCCTCTATTTGGAGGAGTTTACATTTACCAGTTATTTTCCGTTTGCACTACTATTGTTTTGCTTAATAGTGTCGTTTGATTGCATTGTAATAAGCAATCACTGACCCGATAACAAAGTCAAGTAAATATCAATGTTTTGGGGAAATATTCATATTTTACCTTATTAGCGTAACGTGTTTGTAACTTAGCGTTGATATAGTCGTTAAATAACAATTTAGGAACAGATGAGTCAAAAAACATTCCGTGGGATTAGATTCAGTGCGCATGCGCAGTATCAAACAACTTTGAAAAATCGAGCAAATGTATGCATAAGATTTTCAATCCCTTAATTGATATTTTTTCGTCAAATAGTTACCAAAAAGCTACATTCCATTTTGATGAACATGCAATGCACTGAAAGTGCCGAGTGTCGTCGTTGTATATTAACACTATCTGTTGTTATTATGTCAAGCTTTCGCATGTTTACAGTTTTCTGATGATTATATAAAGGATATACAGGAGTGTACTTTGACAACAGTGCGTTTGAGATATATATTTGGGGTTTGTTACCTCAAGTATTTCGGTCATTAGTAGCCTAATATAAAACTATGTTAATGGAGTGCTTTTTATTGTAACTTGTACTGCAGTGTAGGTACCTACTGATACTAGGTAGCTTTGGTTGATGTGTAGCTTAAATGTATCTTAAGCACAGTTTCATGACAGCTTCCCAACACTGAAATACTATTCTGGTTTGCATGCTGGTGTAGGCTAAACTTCTCTGTTTCTCCCATTACATCAGATTCATTTAAAGACCTTGTCACCAAAAATTATTTATTCATTTTGTGGAAAGATATATGGACCAAGGAAGAAAGCATAGGTGAAAAATGTTGGAGACCAATGTGGTGGAGGCAAAAAAGCCAGGTTGGTGAGTTAAAGTAGAAGTTGCATAGTTTTTACATATGCCGTTTTAACTGCATTTGTGTTTAAAAACATAGCTTACTACTTGCTTATATGCTATCATAAAAAGTGAGGTATATAATAAAGATGCACCGATTGCCATTTTCTTTGCCGATTCCGACTTTATTATAAGTGAAACCTGCCGATTCTGATATTATATCCACAAACTATAATTCACAGTATATAAAAAAAATTAACTTTTCTTCAATACACATTTTTACATTTTTTTATTAGCATTACATGAATTATATAGAACATTACAATTGACCTAAAAACAGTTATACAACCTGCATTAAATTACAGAATCTTCTCTAGCACAAATAACTCTTAAATTGAAGAACTCTGTGACTGAAAATAAGTATAAATAATAAAATATAACTAAACTCAATCACGACCTTTCTCATTTTTGTACTCTCACAAAAGTCTAAGATAACAATAAAATACTTCAACTTCATTCTTGTCTGTTTCTGTTTATGAAAGTATCATTTCTTCATTCTTTTTTCTAAAATGTAAATAACTTGTCTTTATCTTGGGTCTGCAGTACTAAAAGAAGTGGGTTGATTTTAGCTGCCACTTAAATATAAAGTTAAAAATCGGTGCACCTCTAGCATATAACATGCCCAGCTACTTTCTTCTAGGCTTTTGCACAAGACTTTACACTCTCTGTGATTAGCTCAAAACTATATTGAGTAGTAAGTTCTCATGCAGTAATGTATTAGTCACTACAGAGTTATTATGGGATCCCCACCATATAGACATTGCGAGGATGTCAGTAATTGCTCATGTTGTTTAATTGTACATTGTCTTCAGGCAAAGCCAACCAAGATCAAAAAAACATCCAGAGACCAGATGCTAGAAAATTTTAAGATTTCCCTTTCCCAAAAAGGGTCCAAGACACACAAGATCACCACACCAGTTCTGAGGATGAATTTCCACAACATCTTCACTGTGTAAGGGATGACGTTTTCCTTTTTTTTTTAGTGTGCTTTATATGCGGAACGTAAGTGAAAAAGAATGGGGCAGAATTCATACCCTCTATGAACTAAAAATACCATCATCTTTATACGTGCTGGTTATTGACTTATTGAGAACAGGGGTGCGCTTACCAAAAGCATTGTTAGCCATCTTGTGTCGCATGTTCCATCATTGCCAGCAAAGTTCAACAATTCTTCTTTCCCTGAATTTTTTTTCCAAAATTAAATTAAACTGTGTAAATAAAACGTAACATCAGAGAACACATGTATGACAGTTATCTTCAGATTTCATGTTTGTTATTTGGAGCAGTAATCTGACATTTATTCAATCGCGAATGAATTAATTATTGGACTTTATTACTTCACAATCTGTGTGATGGCATTAACTATGTTGTTAAACCAGTGTAGTTTGAGCGACAAAGCTACAATGTTTTCAGGAATTAGTCTTGAAGTAGTTAGGCTAAGAGTTATGTTGTTGTACGGGAAACGCACTCCCGACTAGTTGTTTGGTCATACTTTATTATTTACATTCCTTAAGAAGTCAACCACAATTTAAGTGTACACTCTACAGTTAATACGAATATGAACTGCTGTCATATATTACAGTTTTTTTCTATCAAATATATTGTCATTAGTATTATTACAAATCCCAATTTTTATTACAGTCCTAACCATTGTCTAACTTTTCCTTCATTAATGTTTTCTCCAGGTAGAGCAAACAAAGACTTTAAAGGCCCACCATGTTCAGATCACCCCTCCAGTTCTGAGGATGCCACCATGATATGGAGTCAACATCAACCTGACGTTGTAAGTTTTACGTTTTTTTTGGCTATTTTTTGTATATTCTCCCAGACACACATTCCTTTCTATTGCTTTTAACAGATCTCTCATTTTATTTTTTACATTTTGGGGCAATGACATGGATGAAGGATTATCCTCAACGCGACAAAATATAAATGTCTATTATAAGTTGATGTGATTTGACTTTAACAGAAGAAATTACAATATGTTACAATATGCATGTCATTGTTTGTTTCAGCAGATGGTGGATAATAGCACTGGTCAGCAAATGGTTCACCAGATGGATCAAATCATGGCATCCCTTCGTGTGTTACAGGCTTGTATTACAGGGGTTGACATAAAGCACAGTTTGTTCCACAATTGGCATGATTGCCCTTTACTGAATTGAAGTACCAAAATCTCTGTCTAACATTTACAATTCATCCAACTGTCCTGTGCCATAGTTAATATAAACATTAAAAAAATATATATATTTATATTCACTTCCAAAATGATTAAAGTAATGAAGGAGTGCACTGCAAAAAATGACTTTCTTACTTGGTCTTTTTTTCTTGTTTTCCAGTAAAATTGTCTACAAATTCTTGAATCAAGATGGATTTTCTTGATGAGCAAAATGACCTAAGAAAATAAGTCATGTTTTAACTAAAAAAATATGAAATTTCAGTGAATTTGTGTTTAAAACAAGCAAAAAAATCTGCCAATGGGGTAAGAAAAATAATCTTGAATTAAGGTCGACCTTTTTCTTAGTCACTCAATTCAAAATAATTTTTCTTACCCCATTGGCAGATTTATTTGCTTGTTTTAAGCACAAATTCACTGAAATTTATTTTTTTTACTTAAAACAAGACTTATTTTCTAAGGTCAGTTTGCTCATCAAGAAAATGCTTCTTGATTCAATAATGTTTAGACATTTTTACTGGAAAACAAGAAAAAAAGACCAAGTAAAAAAGTCATTTTTTGCAGTGTGTGTGCAGTGTGTACAGGCTTTGATGCCCTCATCTGGGGGGACTCCTTCATCCACAACATCGTCTTTTGTCAGTGACATTGAGATGGTATAATACAGTTGAAGAATAAAAGATAAATGCATGTATAGGTCACATCATGAGAATTATCTTGTTAATGGGAACCTGTACATGACTGGTCATACCACTCAATAGATCATACATCACTTTTTCTACACAGCACCCCCTGGCTGGAAGTGAAGTAACAGTGTCAAAGAGGACCTTCCAGCGGCTGAACCGATGAATGACCAGGGCGCCTGGGGGTCATGTTATACTTAGTTGTTTAGTGATTGCCCTGTGCCTCGTTTGTTGGAGAGTTCTTATACACCCTGTTATGCCCTTAGTTCTTCCTGTTAAATTTGTATGTTACTGCCCGTTCTGTATT